>JAJOOR010015311.1:0-16698 GCA_036250505.1 Solanum acaule
GTTTCCGATAACTTCCGAAGCACATTTTTAAGAACTTTTTGGGTCAAATTCAAATATAATCATTTCATTAAGTTCTCGACTCCAAACTCACATGTGAGGCTCTAGTTTCACTCTATCATTTTTCGAGTCGTTACAGCTAAGGACCATAATGAGTTTGCTATAGTACGGGAGTGGATAAGAAGAAGATTGGAGGTAAACTTGGTTAAAGGGTTTCTGAACAGAATCCTTAGAACATTTGATATGGGAAATAGAACTTCTGAGATATATAATTGGGGGATTGCACTTGTTCATTTTAGTTCGGTGACATGTACATTTGCTTTGACGTTTTTGAAAATTTTGTATGTCAAACTTGAACTATTCCAGCATTGGAATTTCTGTAGTTCCCAATCCACCTTTAGGACATCTCAGGAACCCTTTATGTTGTATAAAACTAGCTGGAGTCTCTTTTAACATTATTTCATTTCATAGGCTGTGTGTTCAAGCGTTTTAATTGAACCAAAGAAAGCAGTAAGAAAATTTCGAAGAGTTCAGCATCTTAACGCTCAATTGAGGGGGAGACTCCAGGCTGAAGATGATGAGGTATGTCTTAACGCCTTCTATTCCACCCATTACTTACAGAGTTGTAGTTGGTGCAGGGCCTTACAAGACTCTTTAGGGGTCGTTTGGTAGAGTGTATTAAGAAAAATAATGCATGCATTAGCCTTGTGTATTATAAGTACCTTGTTTGGTATTCTTTTCCAACCTATGTATAACTAATGCTTGCATTAGTTACACACTCTATTGTGTATTAAGGTGTGTATTGTTAATACCATGGATTTCTAGGTATTAGCAATGCAATGGTTTTAATGCATGCATTAACTCAATTAAAGACCCAATTGCCCTTCAATACCTTTTTTATATTTTTTAGGGTATCTTTGTAAATAATTTTTTTAATGCAATGCATTCTATTTTTAATGCATCAAACCAACAATGCATAAAAATAATCTATGTATAATTAATGCAAGCATAACTAATACATGCATTGCTAATGCAAGCATTACTAATACACTCTACCAAACTTTTGTTATTTTCCCTGTTTGGGACAGGTAGAGTGGGTTTTCCTTGTTCTTGAGGTGGATCATATGTTTTATGAGAACTAAAACTGAATGAAGCATCTATTGGTATTTCATCAAACATTCTTCCTGAATTAGTTCATAATCACTCCCCCTAGTTGGCAAAAACTACAAGTTTGAATTTCTATTATCCATAAAGATGTGCTGATGATATGTATAGATCAATTTATTGCTTCCTCTTTTCCTTTTATAAAACACCACACTAAGCATCTACAGTTTTCCAGTTTAAGATTTTGTCGTCCATGCACCCTACTCCAGCAGTTTGTGGGTATCCTACAGAAGATGCACGGACTTTTATTTCAGAAACTGGTATGTGCTAGTTGGTATACCTTTGCATTTTTTTTTTTTGATAACTGAGAAATTCATCTGTGACCCGCCCTTTGGATCAATCACAGCCTTCTAAACTCAGTGGATAATGGGCCCGCCCCTCTACCCTTTTCCACTTAAATACCGGGCTTCGTTTTGCATGGTGTGTCGCTTGAACCTGCGACCTAAGCCACAAATCCTCCACATTTTGCATTTTTGATGACTCTATTCTAGAACTAGCTCGTTTGCACCTCAAAATGATAGATAGCTACTTATCTTGGTTCAGAGAACAGAAAGACAACAGAATGGAAAATTGTTGGCTTGTTGTTAAAAGGGTCACAATGTCCACTTATTATCTCAACCCACCTATGGAAAGCCAGTTTCCTCTTGCTACAAAATGTTTATCTGTATCAACCTTAGGCTTCCATATGAGGCCTGTATGCTGGTGCTTGGAACTGCTGTGATTAGTCATTACAATAAGCCTTTAATTGATGCGTAACTGTGAGAGAGTATTATTAATTTATGCGATGTCTTAATACAAACAGAGGAATTTAACAACTCTATTACCTTTTTTCATAAAAAGAATTTAACAATCCTTTGAGAATCAACTCAATGGCCTCTTGAACCTTGCATTCTGGTATATGATTTCTAACCAGCTGGTGTTTCCCAGAAATGTTTGACCGAGGAATGTATGCTGGTCCTGTTGGTTGGTTTGGAGGGGAAGAGAGTGAATTTGCTGTTGGAATAAGGTCAGCTTTGGTTGAAAAGGTGAGGTTAATACTTCATAGCTCTTCACCTTCATTCTAGAGTACATCTCCTGCAACTTTGCAAAACTAGTTTGCATGCATGTGCTTCACACATAATAATAATTTGCTGTTGTAATTAAAAAAATAAGTATTAAAAAGCGCACGATGTATTTTTTTTATGCAAGGCTAATTATTTAAAAACATATCGTCTACTGATAAAAAAAGGAGACTTATCTACGTAAAAACTTGTATGATAATTTAGTTCTGTCCAAATTTATTTTATTATTTAGTATCAATAATAATAGATGAGTTCCATATTTTTAGTTACCAACTTCAAAATAGAAAAAGAGATAAGTTCCATGTTTATTGTTTCATATGTTAGGGGAAAAAACAATTTTATGTCATAAATAATTTCAAATCCAAATTAATGTCATAAATGATTGGGAACTTATGAAAAGCATATAATCTTCTGGTTTTCAAAAAGAAATAGAATGGATTTAAAGGTTACGTCAAATTAAAACAACTTTTTTGTGGAGTCTGACAAAAGAAAACTTTATGTTTATGCTTGTTAGGACTTGTTTCTTGGATTATTTTTACTTGATTTTGATTAAACTAATTTTTAATTAATTGAAATTACATGTATTTCCAATAAATTATCAAGAAGTCATCATTTAGTAAACATAGTTCAAAACAAACAAGCCCCAAAAGAGCTTTTATTTTATTCAGGAGAGTGTTTTGAGGAAAATATAGATTTTTCGATTTATTTTCTTTGTGCAATCTAATGTAAAAATAGAGAATAAATGTTTTATAACAAAGGGGTAAATTTTTTGTATATAATTGCAGATATATAGATTCTTCAAATTATTAAAATTCTCTTTGGGGTTACTCTGAAATTACGTTGGTATGAATCCTCTATATTTTACATGCATCATATATAATACACCACTCCGTATTATGTAAAACTTCCGGTGAAAATTAAGTCAAATTTAAGTATTATATGATGAATACCCTTATCAAAAAAAAAAATCCTTATCAAAAATTATTATATGATGAAGTATGGTCTTTGTATTGTTGCTTTTCACTTAATGTAATTCAAATTTCAACTTTTACAATTGACGTGTCCTTTTGTTGTGTATGAACTATGAAGTTCTTTATACTTTTTTTATATTTGGTATCAATGCAAGATAGTTTTTTCATTGAATAACAACTTCACTTATTCTATAGCTTATAAATCAAGTTTAAAAGCAAACTGATTAAGTGTTTGCTATATCTTTGAGTTCTTTGATTAGGTTCGAACTAGAGTGCATTTTGTGTTCTTTGATTAGCTTCCAACATCTATTACTTATTTCATATGTTCTTTTACTTAATTTTATTTTCTAATATATATTATAGTTGATTTATCTTTTAATTACGTCTATGCTACATTAATGTGAAATGTCAGTATTTAATGGATCTAACAATCAAATTTTGGTATCTTTTGTTTACCCCCGAATCACGTAAGCTCTTACCTTTAAACACCACTGTAATGCATGTATTACTTAAAGTCACTAGATTTTCAGTAAGCAACTTGTCTTGAATTTTGTTTTTGCGTTCAGAATTTCTATTTATCATCATCATTTAACTTGGTCTATATGCATTTTGTCTTTTATTTTGACATTGTTATATTTCTCTTACATTTTAGAATTCTATGACTGCGTTCAATACTGTTGCAATTTTTTTAAACATTTATGGAATCAATTTTAACTGCTTCTGACTTCATTTTAGAATTCCTTTTAGGAATCCAGTTTATAGGCACAAAATGTGAAAATGCATCATTTTATTTACTTTCTGCATGGGGAATTCCAGTGATACATTTTTTATATATGGCACGCTGATAAAATGTAATAACTAGGGTCTTGGTGCATTAATATATGCGGGAACTGGGATAGTGGAAGGAAGTGATTCATCTCTGGAATGGGAAGAGCTAGAGCTGAAGACTTCACAGGTATCCTTAATAATTCTTTCCTATGCTATTAGACATGCCTTTTGTTATCTAGTGTGTGAAGAGCTCTTCTACCCTCTGATAGGAATGACAACATAATCTTTTTTTCTGCAGCATCTTTCTGTCGTCTCCTGCAGTTCACCAAATTGATGAAACTTGAGGCACCTCTTTTGACTAGAGGACGAAGTAGGATTATCAATCAGAATGAGAAAGGTTTTTCATTCCTGCTGCGTCTTATTTAGTTTGTCTACTCCTCTCTTTCTGAAAGCAATTGTGGTTTCTGAAATTAAGTGGGGAAAAGAGAAAATTATATTTGTTGTTGTTGTTGTTTGTATGCAAATATCATCAGCCTGTCAAGGCAGGATTTTATGTGTCTTTTAATCTATTTATGTGTACGCTTCTAGATTATTAGGCTTTTACCCCATAGAGCAGTTCTAGCGTTAGATAAGGTTATGCAGACCAATTCTTACTCTCTTGGGTTGTAATCAGTTTCCGTTTGTGCTGTTTTTTCCTGAATAACTATTTTGCGTGTGTAGAATAATACTAAAGAACCTCTATATCTGAGGTATTTTTGAAAAGGAGATTTTCATGTGTTGGAATCTAATAAAATATACTCCCACCAGTCATGTTATATGATAGTGTTAAACGAGAGACAGTTATAAATACTTATAACATACCAAAAGTACCGTTGGGTCATTTGTTTTTATTAAGACGTCTGAATCTAAATATACATCTAATTATTAAGATGTTATCTCTATATCTGAATATTAAATAATTAAGACCGTTTGTTCTTAACATTTGAATGAGCATAAATTTGTTTCATTTCAAAATTAATAATGAACATGATAGGAAAGACGGTGATATGGGATCATAGACTCCCTGCTGTCGTAACCCTTGTATATCTCACCAGCAAATTTGAACTTCCAAATCTCCATTGAAATTCTTTTCTAATCTCCAAAACTCAAATTTCGAAGAAAAAAAAAGAAATTGATTCTTTAGGAATCTGCTGCAGAAGGCCTTTAGTGATTATTAGGTTTCATGATTTTTTTTCCTCTTTGTTTGTTCTTCTGGTTTGGGTTCAGAAAGTTGTAAAGTTTCAGTATTTCTGACGTGGCTTCTGCAGCATATGGTTGCTCCCAGAAAATATTTGAAATTGACTTCTTTAGGAATAGAGATAAGTTAATATTAGAAATTGGGAACGGGTAATTGTGGCAATTTTCATTTGGCAGATCTTGCTATGATTGTTTTAGATTGTTGATTCGACAATGAAGGGGTGAGGATAGATTAAGATAGAAATCGTTCATCATTGATGAGAATTCTATAGGTAGATAAGATTGGAGTAGAACGAGAAGTTTAATACCATAGTTATTAGAAAATAACATTTAAAAAATAAAAGAGCAAGAAAAGGGTCTGAATGATTTTCAGACTCTGTACCATATCTGATTGAGATCTGTTCAGGTCAAGTGGTTGAATCTTAATAAAAACAAATGGACTTAATGGGTTGAGATCTTAATCGCGGGTATATAGTGGTCTTCAGTATGCACTCTTGATTACTATAAGAGCATGTCACTAAAACAATATGGGAATGTAAAAAATAAACATTTTCCTAATATAGAAAGGTGTCAATCTTTTTGGAACAAACCAAAAAGAAATAGTGCAACTTAAAATGGAAAGGAGGTAGCAGATGGAATATATGACATACAGTCAAACCTCTCTATATTGGCAACTTTTGTTTGAATATTTCATGACAACTATAGTGAGGTGATATATATATATATATACACATACACACACTAACTGTTGATGTTTAAATTTCATTTAGGTGTTGTAAATAAAAGTATGCAAAAATTAGTTTAATGATTTTGTGTGCCAAGAAGAAGTAATGTATTTGTTAACCTAATTTTAACCAAAACAATAGAAAGAGTATGAATGTAAAAAAAGCGAACATTAATAGCATTTCCTCGTGAAGTTATGACCCTAATTGATGGGTACCATATACATACTTTTTTTTTTCCTTTTAGATATTCGTACTTGAAATTTACTATGTGCAACACTATCGATGATTACCATAAATATTTTAATATTTGTTTTATATGTAATATATTTCTTACAAAATATTATTACACAGTATTTGAGTATGACTGTTATAGAGGGGTAATTTTTATTTGTTTTTGATAACCGAGAAATCCGTCTGTGACCCACCCTTTGGACCAATCACAGCCTTCTAAACTCGGTGGATAATGGGCCCGCCCCTCTACCCTTCTCCACTTAAATACCAAGGTTCAATTTGCATGGTGTGGGGCTTGAACCTGCGACCTAAGCCACAAATCATCCACCTTTTGCCACTTGAGCTAGGCCTTGGGGCCGAGGGTTAATTTTACAAAGAGTGCACTGCTATTACTAGAGTGGGTCAAAGTCCCACATTGGTTGGGGAATAGACTGATGGTTTACTCATATGGACTAAAGCAATCCTCCCTTCATGTGCTAGCTTTTGGGATTAAATTAGGCTCAGGTGCCATATTGTTATATTGTATCAAAGCTAGGTCCATTCCCATTTGGGCTCTCAGTCCACGCTCTAGTTGGTATTAGAGTGGGTCAAAGTCCCATGTTGGTTGGGGAATGGACGGATTGTCTGCTTATCCACTTGGGCAATCCTCGCCTCATGAGCTAACTTTTGGGGTTGAGTTAGGTCAGGTGCCATATTTTTACAGCTATAACGAATGCCATTGTTGTTATAGAGAAGTAAAATATAACATGAAAAATTAGTTTGGGAGAAAATCAGTGAAATGTCATTTTAACAAATGGTCATTATAGAGATGTTTGGCTGTATAGCCCAAGTACTCAATAAGTAACTTTTAATTCAATAAAGCTGATATTTAAGATTGAAGTAGAATCCGGCTGTTGCTTTCTCAATTTCAACAACAGTTTTTGACATCATCTATACCTTTCAGTAAAAGCAGAAGCAGAATGTGACTATTTATGCTACGACATCTAATGTTAATGTTATGAGAATGCATACTTTGACACTATGTATTAGCTATTTTGGATGTAATTTTGGGGATGCAAATATAATCCCACTATTTATGATTTTACTAATTATTTTGGATAATTCATTTGTTGGATCACTTTGCATTTGCAACTTACAAGCTACTTCTCTAATTTTCTTTTGTGTGAGCAACTCTTTACAGATCTTACACTGATTGGTCAACATTTTTGGCAATTTAGTGAGATGACATTTTCTTGGAGAAGTGATGACATACGTCAATCATATGATATAACACCGTTATCTTCAGCTTTTGATAGTAAATCAGATATGCGATTAGCTTACATCTTTAGTTACCCAAATGCAAGAGAAATCAACACCCGGATTTTCATTCAATATTTATGTAATTAGTTGTTGCCCTAGCAAGCAATTATGCCCTTCCATTGACATAGCACAAGAAGTAGAAAAATTGTATAAACCTTCACGTTTGTGTTGCAGAAATGAGTAATTTAATTTCTCTCTTTTACAAGAACACCTTGTTGTTTCAGTGGTAAAAGCATCCTATTGTGTGAATGTCCAAGTATCATGAAAATAGCTATATCAATTCAAATTGCAGGTTTATTTGATTTTTCATTTTACATTGATAGAAGGAAAAAAGGACATACCTGTGAACATGTTTGTTGAGATTAGCTGCAACTTTTTCAGGATGAGGATTATAGGATTCTTTAGCATTTTTATTTGCTTGGGTGGCACGAGTCCTCCACACCTCATCAAACTCTCCAATATTAGCCTCAATGCTAAAACTAGTGTGCACAAAATTGCAAAGAAACTCAACCTATTTTTGAGAGTTTCCATTTTTTAATTATAGGTAGCTATATTTGTGAACACATTCTTTTCTCTCTTTACTTCAAAAATATATTCTATCTTTATCTGTGGGGGAGAAGAGTTTGTTTAAATAAAAGTAAAAGGGAGAGGAAATGAGAATGAGAAACAGTAGGGGAAAAGAAGGTTATGGAATACTGCTATGAACCTGAGATGGAGGAGGTAAATCCATCTCTGCCTAATCTTAAGAGATAACCAAACTTCCATGGATTTAAATTTGGAGCCTTTAGTTTTGAGATATTCATCTGCCTTTCTATTAGGTAGTTTAAGCTATTTATCTGCAGTGTAATGAAATCCATATTTTGACTAGCAGCTAGCTGTTAACTGAAGCGCGCCCCCTCAAAAAAAGAAGAAGGAATCTAGGATACTTGCTTGCTTCTGCAATTTTCATTAAGATGTACACCCAGTTCGGGTTAGTTTATCAAAAGTAGTTGATAAGCATCAAATGCTGAAAATCATTTTTAGGTGCTGAAACTGAAATTATAAATAAGCAATTACGTGTTTGGATAGAAGTATTGTAGCTGATAATAAGAAGTTAGTGAGTTCTGTAAAAAGCTGTTGAACTGCTTATAGGCACTTTTTCCTGTTAAAATCACCTAAATGTCCTCAAAAGCTAATAAAAAATATAAGAGAAAAGTATTGAAAACACTACTGTCCTTGGCACAAATTATTAGTTTCGTCCCTGAACTATTGACAACCTTAAAAACATCCCTCTACTTGACTAACTAAATTTAGATACACCCTCGATCTGACACATGATATAGCAAGTGGTCTCAAACTCTTGTAGGAGCATGAGACTCTTAATAAAAATCCGAGAGAAGTATTGAAGACACCCCTAAACTTGTGCAGAATTTAGGAGTGTATTTCACTCATGTTATAAGATCGAGGGTGTATTTAAGTTCAGTTAGTCAAGTAAAAGGTGTTTTAAGGCTGTCAATAGTTTGGAGATGAAACTAATAATTCACGCCGAGTTTAGGGGTATTTTCAATACTTTTCTCACAATATAAATTTAGAAGTGTTTTTCATAATTAAAACATAACAAATGACATAAATTGAATAGAGTGATTTTCAAAAGTTATGCAGGAAGTGTTTTTTTTTGGATAAGTTGTTTTAGGGAAAGTGTGTATCAGAGATAATAAAAGATATTAGGGATAAAATCGTAAAAGGGTTGGTCAAACCAAAAGTGTTTAGAAGTTGTAAAACCATAAGCTAGGGGTGACCAACTTATGGCTTTTAGCTGATTTTGTCTTATAAGCACTTTTTGTGTAATGGCGTAGATAAGTCAAAAAGTACCTATAAGATAGTTTGATCAACTTATATGCTTAGCCAAACACCCTCATAGTGGTAAGGCTAAGATGACTTTAGTATTGTAAATTTACAACGTAAAATTATGCAGTATTCAGGGAAAGCAATATTGATTTTGAGTTCTCGTTGTCCAGTTCTTTTATTTATTAAGGTTGCAATTTCTTTGTTTGCTACTATCAGATTCTTCAAGTTCTTACTAATGCATTGCTGCGGAAAGTGCAATCAGTCCTAGTTAAGTTTCCTCTTTCCATTGTTTGGGGGTGGGGGGTGCGGGGTGCGGGGTGCATAAGGATTGGGATTATTGTGTTATAGACATATTGCAAACAAGCAACAATGGTTTGTTATTTTCTCCTTTTTGTTTTTCACTGTGACAAGGGGGATGGGGGGATAGTGTAGTAGAAAAGGCTTTCCCCCTCTAACCATGAGGTTTAGTGTTCAAGTCACCAACGGAGTAAATTGGGAAAAGCCATAGTTTTGTTACTGGGATGGAGGTTTGAGAGGACCTAGTTCACCATATCAACAAAAAAAAAAATTCATATTTGCACACCAAGGAAGCTTTTTCTTGAAACTACGAGGCAACACTCTATGTCCAGTGGTTTGTTTCTTTTTGAGAAGGATATTTTCAGTGGTTTATTATACCTTTTGGTAACAGAAACATAGCACTGTCAACAGTTTGCGTGCCCAATGTGCATTTCTTCTGTGGGTTTAATGTTGATGTAATTGGTATATGTAATTACATCTTTCAAGAAACTTGGCTCTTCTATACTGTATGCAATTTCTGGTATCAATATATGATATAGGTCATCTTATGATATCTCCAGTTGATTTTTATGGGTTGGGATTTTACAGTTTGTTTTTCCCGATTTCCTGCAATTTAGTGCATCGTATATATTATTATCTATATTGAAATTTTCTCTTCTCTTCAGGCTTATCGTTCAAGCATGTTGAAGGCTTTCAAAAAGTCCCTGGATGAGGGGGCTTTCTCCTTCGTAATCGGTATGGTATTTTGGGGCAAGATGATTGGTCTTAGTCTGTAATTCCACATGTCTTCTTTTTGTCCATAATCCAAGACTGACGTGTGAAATGATTTGCATCACTGTTTCCTCTTACAGCTGGATGTCTATTCTTTTGCTTATTTTGTCTGTGAGATTCACTGAAATTTGCTAGTGAAATAAATTACATGCTGCTGTCAGTTGTTTTGTTGTGTCATCTGTTGCTCTCTATTGGAGCATATATCTATAGAAAACCTCCATTTTTGTTGGATTTAGGGAACTTGAAGGTAGGTTACTTCCCATAGGTTTCTTGATAATAGGATGAAGCGCACCTTTGACAACACTGGCATGGGATTCCTCCACCTTTAGATGTGCTCTGGAGTATCTGAAGGAGAGAAAGAGTCTGGGTTTTTAGATATAAAAAGATAAAAGGAACAGACTTGCCTATGATTGTGTTGGAAATGCTACTTAGAAGTCCTACATTTACTTTTGTGTAGTTTTGGCATAAAGGATTCTCATAGCTTGTAAAATAATTGGTCCTGGTTCAGGATACAACTTGGTGAGATTCCTCATGCAACTATTGTTTAACTTGTTTGGCTCATCATCATGTCCATGTTGGTGCTTATTTGGCAATATTATGCCTGTAACTGCTCTGTTTAACTTTCTGGAGTTTTTGTTATCGTATTACAACATTTAGTTGGTAAACACGTGCAATGAGATTTTCCTTGTACTTGGAACCCATATGATAAGCTTGCCTTATCGTTTTGTCATTTTCAGAAGTCGAACCCCTTGCCTGATGAAGAGAAGTTGAAATCAACTCGACATGATGGTGAACCAAAGAGGTAGAACATATTTCAAGAGAGATTACGAGCAGAGCATGAGTCGTTTAGGGCTGTTTTCGAGTCCTTCAGAACTGGTTCTGACAAGAGGTGGCAGCGGATATTTGGGCTTAATGCTGAAGATGAATAGTACATCTGTAGATAGGGGTTTAAAATTGCATATTAGCAATTTTGTATGTTTTGCTAATCCTTGCCATAGAGGATGTTTAACTCGCATTTTTATTTGTTTATGTTTGACTTGACATATATCTTAAGAAAGTAATTAATAAAATTCTAAGTTTACAATAACACGTTCTTGGAATATATTAAATTCAATATTTTGAGAAATGATTTTAGTAAACTTAACAAAGTGATGAATTATGTTTTTGGTGGACAAATAAATGTGGACAGAGAGAGAGTATAAAGTAGAGGAAGAGATGAGTTGGCAGTTGGCACAAGAAGACGAGAGAGTTTTCACTCCTCCCATCCATTTGTGGTCTTGGCATTCAACTTTATAGCGGCTAAGATGTGTAGTGGTGGCCCATTTCTTACATCATCCATGGCCAATAATAAACTTTTGCGTATATAAAGACTATACTTGTTTATTGGGTTTAATTTTACATTCAAACTAAACAATATCAATTCCCAACTTCCATTTTAATGGCTGTAGGTGTAAGGCACTGCACCGTAAGGTTCATGGAACTTGAATCATCCTCACTCATGAAATGCTCGCTCTCGTCTTCACCTCTATATAGAAAGCAATCAGTTCACTTCTCCAACTCTTCTAGTCAAGTAAGATATAATGTATCATCTCAATTCTACAATTTGTATGCTCTGTTTTTTCTTTATCTTCTAACTTTCGAATTATTGCATATTTTGTAATTAAACTAAAACAGAGATATAATCAATGTTGTTCATTGTCGATGAATGGATGCCAAGGCGATTCAAGAGCTCCTATTGGAACCGTTGAAACTCGAACTTTGCCTGCAGTTTCTAGCCCTGCATTGGCCATGGAACGTCTCAATTCTGCCATCTCCGATATGATTAAGTCCGATCCTCCGCCTTACAATTCCGGCATTATTCGCCTTGAGGTAAATCCCCCAAATTTATCTGTGTATTTTATCACTCACGTTTATGTGCATTCATCAGAGGGGAACGGAACAAGATACTAAATCATACTCCTTTTTTTCTTTTGATTTTCTATCCGTGTCCGATATCCACTTTGAAGTCCAACTAAATCTAAATTCACACTGAAACGTCTCGATAAAGCATAGTTATGATATTCTTACTCTAGAATCCAAATTCGCGCCGAAAAATGATACTCCTTCTATAGGAATCCTACACCGAAGTTATCTATCGTGTGTATATGACACGTGGTTGGCTCAGATTAGCCTAGAGAATTCTGATCTTATTCTTATCTACCTCCAAAAAAACTGTTTCCAAAGTCCAAATGATTAATGGTCTTCACTCTACTAATAATAGCTCGTTAGGCTATATTTTATAGAAGTCTTATCTATTTCCTCCCTTTATTTTTATTTAAAAATAAGAGGTGCTTTAATTTTATGATGATGATTTAAAAAATAAAAATACAGTGTTCGGGATTATTTGAATTAGGTGCCTTAAGATGAACTTGAAACTCTTAAACCGCCCAACAAAGTTCTATCTTGTGTTTAGGAGGTTTAAAATCTACATATATACACTAAAATTTTAAAGAAAAAGTATTCTTTCTGTCTCACTTTATGTGACACTTTTTGCTTCTCGAGAGTCAAATAATCTAATTTAGACAGTGAATTTGGGCATAGAATCTTTAAAAAAAATTTAAACTAAATTTATATATTCGGAAACTATGTAAAAGTACTACAAGTCACAATGATTGACAATTTTAAATTTTAAAAGATCTATGAAAAATTTACGATAAAAAATAGATTTGTTTGAATCTCGAAATTCGAAAGATGTCACATAAATTAGGGTGGAAGGAGTACCTTGTATAGTGTATTTTATTGCCGAGAGGTTCGGATGAACACCATCACCTAGATCTGCCCCCAATCAAGAAGACATTAATACAGTTTTTCCAATTTTACCCTTATTTAAACAGGATAAGTTAGTAAAAATTATACTTTTTTACTTTCTAGGAATGAATAGTTTCTTAAGGGGTGTGTCCAAGCTAAAACACCATTTATTTTTGAATGAGGAGAATGTGTTTTTTTTAAAAAAAGAAAATGCTTGTTTTAGATTTTTTGGTATTTGACCAAGCTTTTAATAAAACAAATAAAAAATTTTTGAAGAAAACATAGAAATTTTTTTTTGAAAATTTAAAAAGGGAGCTTTTCTCCGTGAATATTCTATAAATCGTAGCCGATAAGAGGGATTTTTCAAATTGTCAGATGGTAAATATCCTCCAACTTCAACTGTAATTCTTTGGATTTAAGTTATCAAGAGAAGTAAAAAGTGAAAACTACTAGAGAGGAAAAAAAGAAAAACAAAAAATAAATAACTTTCAAAATTTTGACCATATATAAACTGCTAATCTAATATAGACAAAAGTGTAAACTTATTGATTAGCCAAATGTGCTAATCTTAAAAAAATATTTTTTCCAAAAAAATATATCTAACAAAAATACTTTTCCAAATAACCTTATTTTAGGAACTTGGCCAAACTGATTCCGACTTATTTTAGTGGCACATATATTTATAATTTATTTTACATAAAATTCAAAACCAGTCTCCATGATCGCCTTCGTAAGATAAAAATGAATAGATATTTTTATCTTAACCCAGATGACTCATATAGTCGGTCAAAAAAATCTTATTTTATTTTGCTTTTACTAAGTTATTTTTTTAAATAAAAGTTATGGTCAGTAGCAACAATCATATCAATTGGGACTAATGATAATTTTGTTTCAAAATCATTTAACTATGCATAATAACAATGTGTTGAACACTTTACATTTTTTACGGTGAAATCAAACACCTTTAGAAAAAAATTTGATTGAGAATTTTACAAATAAACGTGAACACTTAAACAAAATTAATTAATTGCGAAAATAGTGTAATATGAGACTTGAGGAAGTAGTTGTTATGATCATATTATGTACAATTATGTTTGAGAATATTGATTTTGATATCTGAAAAAAATGATAACAAATTTGTGAAAATTCTTATGATGTTGAGAAGGTGCCAATTGAAGAGCAGATTGAAGCACTTGAGTGGCTTCATGCCCAGAACCATCTCCTCCTCCCTCGCTGCTTCTTCTCCGGTCGAAGAGTTGCTTCTGAAATGTGCATCAACGGAGCTTCTTCTCATTCTAAATTGGTCAGTGTAGCTGGTGTTGGCTCTGCTGTCTTCTTTACTCATTTACGCCCCTTTTCATTAGACGATTGGCGTGCTATAAGAAGGTAATTTCATGCCTGCCTCCACTTTCTCAAATATGCACAATTCCCTTTTTTTTTGTTTGCATTGTGCTCCCCGATGCATGCACAAATTTTGTTTTGTTTGTACCCTAGCTTTGGGTTGGTGGTTTGCTTAGATTTGGGCAAGAATTGGATCTATTTTTAGCACAAGACCTTAGTTGAACTCATTGTTAATGTTCTGAACTATAGCAATCGTTTTATCTCTGCCAAAGGTTCCTCTCCAAGAAATGTCCACTAATTCGTGCTTATGGGGCAATCCGATTTGATGCAACAGCCGATATAGCTTCTGAATGGAGTGCTTTTGGCTCATTTTATTTCATGGTTCCTCAGGTAAATGAATCGACTTTCATCTCTTCATTGCTTGGGGTCTTTTTGTTAGACATATTGCCTCTTGAATATAATCCATCCATTGCTAGATGCTAAATGATAGGTTGAGTTTGATGAGCTTGAAGGAAGTTCAATTATTGCTGCAACTATAGCATGGGATAATGCTGCCTCATGGACATACCAGAGGGCAATAGATGCACTTCAGGCAACAATATGGCAGGTCTCCCCTTCTCGCTTCATTTAATCATTTTGGTTTGATTGTTCTATTTTATTCTAATTTTTCTCCTTTCCTCATTAACTTTTCTTTTCAACTCTATGTTTATGAATGCAGCTTTCCTCCGTTCTTATAACAGTGCAGAAGAAAAATCCTCATTCGCATATACTCGCCAGTACTCATGTGCCGGGTAAAGCGTCTTGGGACAATGCAGTTAAGCGTGCTTTGCAAATAATAAGCAGAAATGACCCCGTACTGATCAAGGTTGTCAACCACTTGTGTTTTCTAATCACTTATGCTCTTCACCTTTGACCTTATATTTTACCAAAATATTGCTGTTTTACTGTAAATTAAAGTACTCCTATTTGTTATGGAGGACTATAGAAGTAGCCAAACTAAAATGAGATAATCTGATGCACACTTTAAGATATAGATTCATAATAAGTAAGTCTAGGTGTTTTGAAGTGCATACCTTTTCTTGGAACAGGTGGTACTTGCTCGTAGCACCAGAGTTGTGACAGCTGCAGATATTGATCCGCTAACATGGCTGGCTTGCTTAAAGGTGTTCATTGCCCGCCTTATTTTTTTGAATAGTTCACTAGCATATTATCTCTTACTTTTGATAAAATATTGAGGGTTAAGTTTGCAGGTTGAAGGAGAAAATGCATATCAGTTCTGTTTGCAACCTCCCCATTCGCCAGCATTCATTGGAAACACTGTAAGTCAGAAGGCTTTCTCAATAACTAAATGGTGTCATGAAACAATGTAAAAGGTGAAGTACATGTAGTCAGTTTTAACTTTTATGTTCTTCAATTGATAGATCACATCAATTCTTTGGTGTGCATTCTATCAAAGTAGTTGTTGTTACCATAGATTATGGTGCATCAACCAGGTGAAATGAAATTATTTTCACATGAAGAAGAAGACTTTTGAATTGTTATAAATTGCAGCTTTCGTTATATCATCTTATATATAGAGTTATTTTGACCAAAAATATTAATTTCTGAGATGGTGTATCTGGTAAAGTAAAAAAGAAATCTGTTAATTATGCTTAAATTTTAAAAATGTTCCAGTATGAAATCCTAAAGGTATTGCCTTTAATGTTGAAAGGATATGAAGTTAAATTTCCTGACCAGTGGCCACAACCATTTTTAAGCCTGATCACAACCATTCCAAATGCGCTCAAGAATTTCAGATTAGACTCTTATTAAATTTCTGACGACTGAGCTTTCTTAAAATTTGCTTTGACTATGACTGTAGTAAATACACAATTTGCTGATGGCAAGTCTGGCTGATTATTTGTACTGGTGACAGCTGGATTCTTGTGACGAATCATCTATTAAAAGTTGTAGTAATCAGAACCTGTACCCACCACCTTCTATTGATCCGAAGAGCATCAAGCTCACTTTGGAATCTCTCAAGTGCCAATTATTAGCCGTGGTAGCAAAAATACCTGGATCTTTTGTACACTTACTAGAAACGGTGAGGACATAGAATAATTTTATTTATTACTTATGCTTTTTTTGAATAGCCAGAGCAGCTATTTCATCGGGACCGCCTCAGCATTTGTAGTGAGGCTTTAGCTGGAACACGGGCTAGGGGTGGATCAGAGCTTCTGGATC
>JAJOOR010015312.1:0-10736 GCA_036250505.1 Solanum acaule
CCCCCCCCCCCCCCCCCCCCCCCCCCCCCCCCCCCCCCCCCCCCCCCCCCCCCCCCCCCCCCCCCCCCCACCACAAATCCGACAAAATTAGCCTACAAAACCCATAATTCATAGGGTATTGCCACATTAGATTTTCATTTTCTTTTATTGCAACTTGCTTTAAAAAAAATCATTTCAAAGATAATTAAATGTCTAAATCTAAGTTTCTTTTCAATCAGAGTTGCAAGGCAAGTGAAAAAATGATCTGTTCAGTGGCATGCTTCTCATTACCCACTTCTTATTGTTGGATGATCTATGAAGTACCCTTAATTTGGCTATTTTCTAAATAGATCTACTAGTGTGGCATAGACAAAGGTCACATCTTAGAAAAAAATGTTTTTTTTGGTAACACGTCTGAGACGTATAAAATTAGTAATCTAAAGCCAAATATTGCCAGTTCTGAAAAAGAGAGAAGAGAGGATCAAAATGAAAGAATGGTTTAAATAATTTGATTAAGTGAAAGTGATACATTACTTTAAGAGAAAAAAGGTGGGAACCACAAAGGAAAAAATAAAGGGAGAGATAGACCTACATCATGGAGACTTTAACACACACAATAGATACTGGTCTTTTTTCTTCTGTGTCTTTCTCAGTTTATATATTTATATGGTTGTTCACTTCTCTTGAGAAAACTCAAGTTAAAAGCAACTCTTTAACTTCTCCTCATATTCAGTATTCATCAGTAAAACACACTGCTAAAACAAAACACCAATGCCTCTTCATTGTGTAGCACCAAAACCAGAAAACTTTGGCACAGAATTGATGGCACCTCCACCTAATTCGTCGAAGCCAGAGATGAAGAACTCAGAGTCCTTTATACAAAGGGCCTTGTTTCCCATAACTTTGAAGGTCTCTTTTCTAACTTAATTTCTCTCTAGACTTGTTAGTTACATGCATAATAGTACTCAATTTGTTTCTTTATCAATATGTTGATATCTTGATTAATATGTTATGCAGTTTGAAGAAGTTGTTTACAAGATTAAGCAAGAAACAAAAGGAATGTGTTGTGGAGGACCATCAAGCACAAAAGAAAAGACTATACTAAATGGAGTGACAGGTATTGTGTGCCCGGGGGAGATGCTAGCAATGTTAGGTCCATCAGGTAGTGGAAAAACTACCCTCCTAACGGCTTTAGGAGGCCGTCTATCGGGTAAGCTATCAGGGAAAATTACATACAACAGCCAGCCATTCTCAGGAGCTATCAAACGCCGTACTGGATTCGTGGCACAGGATGATGTCCTATATCCTCATCTAACTGTAACAGAAACTCTCTTCTTCACAGCTCTGTTAAGGCTTCCCCAAAGCCTAAGCAGGGAGGAAAAAGAAAGGCATGTGGAGCATGTTATAGCAGAGCTCGGGTTAAACAAGTGTCGAAACAGCATGATAGGAGGACCATTATTTAGAGGGATATCAGGTGGGGAGAAAAAGAGAGTCAGTATTGGTCAAGAAATGCTAATTAATCCGAGTTTACTACTGCTAGATGAGCCTACTTCTGGTTTGGATTCTACTACAGCTCTGAGGATTCTAACTACTGTTAAGCGCCTAGCTGACGGTGGCAGAACTGTGATCACTACAATCCACCAACCATCCAACAGGCTCTACCATATGTTTGATAAGGTAGTCTTGCTTTCTGAAGGCTGCCCTATCTACTATGGTCCTGCATCAACCGCCATCGAGTACTTCTCCTCTGTTGGTTTTTGCACATCCATCACTATCAATCCTGCTGATCTCTTGCTTGATCTTGCCAATGGTAATTCAAACACTCTAACATAAATACCATTCCTAGCAAATCAACTTACTTTAGAGGTCCATAGTTTTCATTATTGGTTTTGCTAAAGTCAGATGAGTCACTAATCTTGATGATAAGCAATGGTAATTATTCAATACCTTTAAGTGAGTAGAGTAAAAAAGAGAATCCACTCATAAGTTGTCCTACTATTTAATCAGTAAATCTCAATCTAATTTCTTTAATTTTCCTTTTTGACCAATTACTGTATATAGAGGGGCAAAAGATATGCAAACATTGAGACATTTAAAAATCATGTATATGGTGTCAAACATCTCTTTAAAAAGGATCTTCGAAATTTCAGGAATTGGACCTGATTCCAAGCATGCAATTGAGCAAGGTGACAGTAGTGAACAGGAGAAGAAATCTGTTAGAGAAGCTCTCATCTCTGCTTATGACAAGAACATTTCTACAAGGCTGAAAACTGAGCTATGCAGTTCAGATACCAATAACTACAGCTACGCAAAGGATGTTTCAACAAGTAAGTTTTCAATTAACTGTGAAGAGAGGGATGGTTTTAATTGACTATCAAATTGTTCTCTACCTTGAATTAGTGACTGATTCCAGTTCTATCGTGCTCTACTCATGCTCTACTCATGCAGGAAACGGTGTGAAGTCAGAGCACTGGTGCACGAGTTGGGGCTATCAATTTAAGGTGCTGCTACTAAGGGGGCTGAAGGAACGAAGATACGAGACCTTCAACAAGCTTAGAATCTTCCAAGTTGTTAGTGTAGCATTTCTTGCTGGATTGTTATGGTGGCACACTCCAACATCCCACATTGAAGACAGAGTAAGAACTATTATATGTTAGGAAGAAAACTAGTTTCAATATTTACACTAGGTAGCTCCAATAACAGCAGAGCAGGCTCGTATTTACAGCAACATGACAATCTCTTCTAATGTAAAACCATTTCCAAGTTTTGCTATGTTAATATTGACAATCTGATCTTATCACATTTCGCATCAACATAGAATAGGAAAATTCAATTGCTAATATGATATTTATAATTTGACTTCCTTGTGCAGATTGCAATGGTATTCTTCTTCGCGGTATTCTGGGGCTTCTATCCACTCTACAATGCAGTTTTCACTTTTCCCCAAGAAAGAAGGATGCTCATCAAAGAGCGATCATCAGGAATGTACCGACTCTCATCATATTTTCTAGCTAAAACTGTTGGGGATCTTCCCTTGGAACTAGCACTACCAACAGCATTTACCTTCATCCTATATTGGATGGGTGGGCTCAAAGCCAACCCTGCCACATTCATCCTATCTCTTCTAGTAGTCCTTTACAGTGTACTCGTTTCTCAGAGCCTCGGTCTAGCATATGGTGCCATGCTCATGGATGTGAAACAGGCCACTACCTTAGCATCAGTCACAACTTTAGTCTTCCTAATTGCCGGAGGATATTACATTCAACAAATTCCCCCTTTCATAGTCTGGTTAAAATATTTGAGCTACAGCTACTACTGCTACAAGTTGCTTCTAGGGGTACAATACAATGATAATGACTACTACGAGTGTTCAAAAGGCGTCTATTGTCAGGTTGCAGAATTTCCAGCCATAAAATCAATAGGCCTGAACAATATGTGGATGGATGTATTCATAATGGCTCTAATGTTAGTGGGATACCGGCTAATCGCTTATCTAGCACTCAATCGTGTGCGATGAAAATGTGCAGAGGGAACCATTTCAAGAGCAAAATCGAAGGGTTTTTTCCGCCAACAACAACATATAGTAATAATGTTAGATTTAGATTATGATCACATTGCCAGATTTTGATCATATACACCAAAAATTCCAATGTAGTAGTACCACTCTGGCAATGTTTTACCTAACTGACTTAGGAAACTTCAGATGCTTGGGAAGAATAAAATCTGTAACATTCTGAACTGAATAAATATGCTTAGTGCACAATGAAGCAAACATCAGAAACATTTTTTTATCACAGCTAAAAGAAAAAGAGAAAGCAATAACTGATGCACACAGCAAGATTTAGGAATATCTCTGTGGGGTCTCTAAAACAAGAAGATTGCAATAATTTAATGAGTTCTACAAGTGCATTGACCACATAAAGACAGCACCTGTTTATATCACTAAATGAGCTTCTTCTTTTTCTCCTCTCAGTGCCTCTCCTTTTCTTTGTATTATGATTTCATGGTGATATACTTTTATAATAGCAATATCAAAAGTCTGATTCAGAATCAATTTCTACCTTCCATTTTAATGCTTGGGATCTATTTAGCGCCTCTAGAACATCTTAAACCAACTTCTTTGTGGGAGCATCAAGAACAAAACATGGATTCTTGTGATCTTACACAGCAAAGTGCGTGGTTGGTGAGATTCTTGAAGAATCAAGATAACATTATATTTTGTTGAATGGTAGGTCAAGTTTGAACCAACACTTGCAAATGAAACAAAATATCTCGAGCTATAGTGGAACAAAATTTTCCCCAATAACAAAGCATTTAGAGTTTCTTCTTGCCAAAGACCTTATAAGTTATAACATCCAAGAACAAGGAAAAGAAGAAGAAGTAACAGAAATTGCATATGGTAAGATAATTAATGTGTTGTGTCTGTTTGGTACAATGAAAGCTATAGTTCATGAAAACTGTTTTTCATAAGAAAATATTCTCCAAGAAGTAAATATGAATAATAATATTAGCAAATCCGATATTGATGAGAAATGAAAATTGGCTCTAACTCAATTCCAAAAGGTAGCTCAAGAGATGAGGATTGTCCAGTATAGGGAGACAAATTGTCATCCCACCCATCGATGTGGGACTACTAACACCCCGCACGCCAAGGACTGGCAACTAGAGCTTGGACAAGATAATATGGAGATCAATATCTGGTGAAACAAGAATTGAGTAGAAATGAAAATTGAGTCCAACTCAACCCCAAAAGCTAGATCAAGCGGTGAAGATCGTCCAAACCGAAGTGGGATTACTAATAGTTATTGCCTTGATGATATTTTGAGTATTAAAGATGGATACTAGTATCTAAAATGTTAGATGGAGCAAATGATATGATTTAAAAAGTTAAGATAGTTTTAAGTAAAATTAGTTTCGCCCACACACCCCACTGGTTGGTGTGACCTAGTGACCAATGAAGTGGGTTGACAACCCTGAAGTTTTAGGTTCAAATCTAAGCAGAGCCAAAAAGCCACCACGTAATTTCCATCTATCTCATGAAATTAGTGTAGATGTGCACAAGCTGGTTCGGACACCACAGTTATCCAATAAAAAAACATTTTCCCCACCAGGGAAGAAAGTCATTTTTCCCATTTGCAATTAGTCGAGATGTGCACAAGCTAGTCCATACACCACACAAAAAAAAAGTTTTGCTCACGAGTGAAGGAAGTCATTTTCTCCCATTTGTAAAATCATCCATTAAACTAAATTCCACTATATCAAACACCACATGAAACAGTTGTTCTTCCAGGTAATAATGGCACAACAAGATCATCCTCCAGTACATAACATAAGAAGAAGAGATACATAATAGTGAAATCAAATAATGCCATACAACAGCAGCAGCCAGATGAAGATTTTCTTAAAACTGCTGCGTAACAGGGCAGAGCCCCATTTGGTGCTGAAAACACTAAAATGGGTGGAGGAACAACCAAATAACAAGATATCACATCCAAAAAAATCCCTCTAACATTGAGAATTATTCAATTTTACTTGCCTCATCCACAATTTTTTCTCTATTAAGGACACTTGTTAATAATTAACACTGTCCTTTTCGATTATGAGATGCGCAATTTCCCACTAGCTAGGGTTAAATAAAAAGGAAGTGGGAAATTCAATTACCCTGTGGGCCTTGGCATGGTAGGATCCGAACAAAAACTACTGTGTGCTGAAAGAGACAACATATCATGCCATAGTAGCTATCCAATTCTCAGTGGATTGAAGATTATCATATTATCCATCAAAGCTGCTTCTTTTTTTCAGCACAATGTTTGATATCCATGTCGACGAAATTGACATTTGGGTCTAAAAGTGTTGCATTAGCTAAAAGTTTCATAACAAAGGTGACATGCTCAGAAAGGGTTCGAATTTGAGATAGAATATTTATTACTCTACCACAATTTTTATTGATCAATCAAGCTTAATTATGTCTCAAAATGGAATATATTGGTGCAACATGATAATTATAAATCGAATAGAAGAAAATAGCCAAATTTTAAATGACCTACTAAATCATTACCCTAAATATGATATTTCACAATAGGGGATTTTTTTTCTGTCAGATTTGCAAGAGTAAAGAAGTTTAAGACAATAATTCTAATTATTTTGGCTTATGTGAAATAAAAGAGACAATTAGTAGGCGATTCTTTTTCTTGGAATTTTGTAAATAATTTAATCTAGATCATTAATAAATAATAGGATAAAGTGTCACTTATTCAATTATATTATATATACTTAGAAAATGAAGAGAAGATATAATGGAGATGAGCACTGTCGGCTCAATTGTAAACTCGGAACTAACAGCTCTAATACATCGACTACGTTTAGTTCAAAATCATAATATAACTCATCATCATTTCCATAGACTTCACAAAGGTAATAAAACTCTTAAATAAATTAAGTGACTCTGACTTGAATATTCTATTTTAATGCAGAGAATTGCTCCAATAGACGGGGCCCAACAATCCAACATGAATTTAGAGAGCAAAACAGAGTAACCAACCTACTAGCACAAAAAGGAAGGGAACTAAAGCTACTACGTCTACTATAGAACCTCTAATGTTGTATAATGCTAATAGTGTTTCAGTCATTTCTGATATATTTGATGCATATGATATATATATTTCATCATTTTACCAAAAAAAGAAATGGAGATAAGTCAAATTCGATAAGCCTTGGCACAACACTCTCAATATAAAATTCTTACATACCAAATGATATCAAGGCAAAGAAATGTTATGTGTGGTAACCAAAAAATTAAGGCTAGAAATTACTACCAAGTATATCTGGAGTCTCATGTGACCAGCATTATTGCGACACAAAGATTGTGATTGCGAAAGAGGAGCTTCAGGACAACATCACAAATGCAAAAGTCAAAACGCAAACATTTAAATCACTATTACATAAAGTATCTACTGGACTTGGAATGATTTCGTGTTGAATGCTTCACACAAATAAAATTAGTTTATTTGCACACCAATATAGTTATGTGTATTAACAATGATTGAGAACTTCGACTACAACAATGATTTTACAATTAACAATAACATTCAATTTTTATGTCAGACATTAACAACTATGCTAAATAGTGATTAGGGTTAATTTACATTAACAATATCATTCAAATCTAACATACAATTTTTTGTTAATATTTGACAACACAAATATACTTAACCAAAAGTTTGAGGGTTTTATTGCACTTTTACTCATCTACGAAGGACCACCAGCTCCCGTCCACCCCAAACCGGAACTCAGCCGCCATGGAGGAGGAGGGAGGTGGACCCCGGCTAAGCAAGAGATTTTCCGATAAAGGAGGAGAAGTTGATTACAAAACCAAAGCTGGTACAGCGTGGTCTCACTCTTTCCTTAACCAGAAGCCTTGGCATCCTCTCTCTTACCCAAATCAACGGAGAAAATGGATTGCCGAGCAGACTCATGCTCAGAGAGAACTACGAGCTGAGGAAATATCCCGCGAGGTTTTTACTCTATTTTCAACCGACCCATATATCCAATTTCCCTTTTCATTGGCGATTTTCTCGATTTGGGGGTTTTGGTAGTTTGCTTGTTAAAACTGATTTCAATTTGGGTTCTGTTTTTTTGTGATTTGGGTTTGTTTCAGTTTGATTGATTTATCAAATTTCTTAAGTTAGCTTACTTTTTTTTGTGGGTGGATGTGTTTTTTCAGTATGCTCAAGAACAGGAGTTTTTTCGTCAGACTGCTCTCGTCTCCAAGAAAGAGAAAGAAAAGGTAACCCAGTAAGTAGTAGCCACTGTTGTTTATTTACTTGTTTAAAGATTTAGAATCAGTATCATAATCCTTAACAAACAGACATAAGATTTTGGGTGCCTTAAGATGGGTATATTCAATTCAGGCTTGTAATTGATATGAAACCATTAGTATTTGGAAATGTGGATTGAGTATGTGGTGTTCCAGGTTGTTTTTTGGGGGTTTTGACTTGGTTGTGTGACATTTTGTTAGATGGAGATGATGAAAGCTGTTAGCTTTATGTATGTTCGACCACCTGGCTACAATCCAGAAAGTGCAAAAGCTGCCGAGATTGCTGACAAAGCAAGAGATCAGGGGCAGGGGCATGGCAGTACTTCTCAAGACACATCTGCAGCAGGGGCCTCCACTTCTGGGTAATGCTGCTAAGCTGCTGTAATTTAGATGACTCTAAATCTCAATTTTGTTAAAAAAAAACTGAAGCGCAATGTATCATGATTATAAAATCTGGACTCACTTTGATTGCTTTAACTCTTTCATAGGAGACCTGAAGTGCCACCTGATCAGGAGAAAAAAAAACCAAGAGCAAAGGATATATATGGCCGTCCATTGCCAACAGAAGAAGAATTTGAAGTGCTTAAAAACGCTCCAAGGTATGTTTTGTTTTCCTTCAGGGCCGATAACCAAATTATGAAGCTATTTGTGATATGAATTTTTCAGTTTTAAGCTATTTGATTGTGAGTTGAGATTTGAGAAGGTATAATTGTTTACCAGTTTGGTTTGCTAAAGCTTTTTAGAACAACTTGTTGTTGTGGCAATTTTATGAGCTATATACATACTTCATACTTGTTCTTCTTTCTTTCTCCCTTTCAAGAAGCTGTATGGAATCAAAACTAGGAAAAATGTTTGTCTTGTGAACCGTAGAAGAGAACAGTTCTCCCTTAAATCTCAATCAGCTTGCAGTATTGATTATTGAATTTCAAACATTAATTGGATTGTTGGATAGAACTTGGAGGAAAGTACATACTGATAAGTAGGGCTGTTCATGGTTATGGTTAAAAAACCAAACCGAACCGCAATCCGAACCACACCGATTAAAACAACCGATATTTGGTTGGGTTTGGTTTTAAATTTTGAAAACCGATATTATTTGGTTTGGTTTTGGTTTTACCAGAAAAAAAACCACAAAAATAACCAAACCAAACCGATAAATTAGATATATAAATTTTATAATTATTTATATAT
This sequence comes from Solanum acaule, assembly GCA_036250505.1. Classification (NCBI taxonomy): domain Eukaryota; kingdom Viridiplantae; phylum Streptophyta; class Magnoliopsida; order Solanales; family Solanaceae; genus Solanum; species Solanum acaule. The sequence continues at coordinate 8,987 of JAJOOR010015312.1, forward strand.
TATTCATAAATAAAATATAAATATTTTATTAAATTTTAAACAACTTAAGTCTTTAACTTTACAATTTTTCAAGTCCAACACTTTAGCCCAACTATAATAATCCTAAGTCCAAGTTCATTAAAATCCATTTTAGTCTTTACCTACCCTACTTCACATAAAATAGTCACACTTTCTCTTCATTGAAACACTTTGTTCGTGTAATGATAACTCTAGTATTGCTTAATTGCTTAATTGAACCGACAATAGCTTTTTTGTGGATTTTTCATGTGCTAGATGTTTGTATCTATCTATGTAAGTCCTCAAAAAAATTACTATTACTTTCAAACCGGATAAACCAGAAAAACTAAACCAAACTGACGGTTATTTTTTTCGTTTGGTTTGGTTTGGTTTGGTTTTAGAAATTTAAAAAACCGACTAGATTGGTTTGGTTTTGGTTTTAATCAATAACCGATCCAAACCGAACCACGAGCACCCCTACTGATAAGATATGGATGGAGTAATCTGTCTAGCTATAACTTCTCAAAAGTTGATTCTGTAGGTACTTTTTTTGTGGTCGTTGTAACAAGTCAAAGCTACTCATCACTTCTTCACCAAGATGGTGTTATTATCCTTTCGCACAGTTATTTAAATAGACTAAATCTGCTTGCTGTCGGCGTGCCTTTTGTCATTGTTATTGCGTAAGCAGTTTTCACCTCCTTTTTATCAATGATGCTACTACTTTTCTACTGTCCTGGTTTTGGAACTAGGATCCGAGCTACAATTAGTGTTATACAGGATGATGAGAATCTGAGACATTCCACCTTTTTTGGTTAACTAACTTTATTCATTAATCACCAACTAGTATTTACAAAACCATAACAAACCTAATCACAGTTTGTTACCAAACAGTATAAAAACTCAAAGACATCAACCTCTTCTAAGGGAGGAAACTAAACAGAAAATGTTGAAGTCTATTTCTAATGGCCATAGGATCCCTCATATTACACACGTATGCTACCTCTCTGGCTACACTATCAAGGACCTTCTCTTATCTTCAAAAGTTCTCTGATTCATCTCTGAAAGTGAGTGTGGTGCATCTAAGGTCCAATGTATCCATAAGGTGAGTGTTGCAGAGTAAGTGTTAAGATGGATGTGTTGTCATACAAGATTTGATAAGCTTAGAAATGAGCATGTTCGGTATAATTACAACCAGCACACTTAGAGGATAAAATAAACAGAGTTGTTGTCCTAACCTTTTTCTGGTCTTTGATTGGCTTCTTTGGTGGTAGTTACTCAAATAATTTCTTTCCAATGCATAACCAATTTTTTCTTTGAGTTAAAACATACTGTGAATGATTTAATTGCGTGATTTAAGATCTTTTTGGTAACAGCTATTCATCTTTCTTCTGTTTTTTTTTTGTTTTTTTCTAATATTGTGTAACTAAACTTATGGCATTTTTTGCCTTGCGATACCAAGATATATTTACACAAATGATTGTTCTTCACCTCTAGGCTGGAAACAGGCGTAGTTGGAAGGGCCAAACCCTTTGGAATTGAGATACGTAATGTCAAGTGTGTCAGATGTGGAACCTTTGGCCATCAGAGTGGTGATCGTGAATGTCCATTGAAAGATGCTATAATGCCAAATGAAGAGAGTCGAATAAAAAGAGATGACCCTTTAACTGCTATCCTGGCTCAGACAGATGCTTCTGAGGTAAAGTGGTCTATGTATGTGTGTGCGCATGTACTCTTTCTTTTTCATATACCCCCC
>JAJOOR010015313.1:0-19903 GCA_036250505.1 Solanum acaule
ATGATAGTTATTGTCGCCCCAGTCTTAATTTGCATCCAATTTATTGGATTTGCAAGGTGGTGATTGACACATCATATCTGATTCTTCTTGAACAATAATGTGGAACTTTTTTTTTTTTTTTTTTGGGTTTTAGCGTGTTTCTTTTGATGTTAAATCTTATTTGTGGACAATGTGCTTATAAGATGTGAGGATGCTTATCCACCTATTCTGTAGAGTTCAATGATGAATTCAAAACATGCACTACCATCTGATCTTATAGCATTTGTCATCCTTTTAAGGTCTTGTGTTTCTGTACCTCTGTTTTTTTTTTGTGATTTGGTTCAGTTTTTTTAACTTTAGGATATGAAATTGCTTCTTTGCTTACTATAATTATCTATTGTATTTTTGTTTGTTGGAAATGGAAAATGATGATAGTTATTGTCGCCCCAGTCTTAAGCTGCATCCAATTTATTGGATTTGCAAGGTGGTGATTGACTCATTATATCTGATTCTTCCTAAACAGTTTATACTTGGTTTTTGTTTTATTTAATTTGATGCTAAGCTTGTTTGTGGAGACATGCTATATGGTGTGATGATGCGTATCCACCTATTCTGTAGGGTTCAATGATGAATTCAAATACATGCACTACCATCTGATCTTATAGCATATCTCACCTTCTTTGATGTATTGGGTTTCCCCATTTTTATCTGTATGGTGATTTATATTAAAAGTTCTGCAGTGTTTATTTACTGATGCAGTCAATGATGATTTTTTCCCAAATTGCTGATTGACAGTGATTAATATAAAAGATCACCATCTTTCGGCTGAGATTGCATCTAGAACAAATTTGTGCAGTATTATCCATTTGTTTTTAATCACTTCCTTCAATTTTATATCAAATTATTTGTTGCCTATGGTATCTAATGTCCAGACTTTATTTTGTTGCTGGGTGTTTCGTTTTTACGGGCAGAAATTATACTATAGAACAGGTCTTGCGACACAGTTGCTTCTTTATCAATAAGCTTTCTGTTACTTTAACCCTGCTTACATATGCTTTATTAAGATGATTGTATTTTGTGGTACAATAAAATCTCTGCAAAGCTGTTATTCTATTATTTATAAACAGCATATTTTTAGTTTTGTCTTCAATGTCATTGTATCATTCAGTAATACTGGAAACCACTCCTTTTTATGTTAACATTAAAATGAAATTTGTTTACCTTGTTTGTTGTGCTTATTTTATTGACTCTCTTTGTATTGGAAAGGGAATATGATGACAGTTATTGTCGCCCCAGTCTTAAGTTGCATCCAATTTATTGGATTTGCAAGGTGGTGATTGACACATCATGTCTGATTCTTCCTAAACAATAATGTTGAAATTTTGCATTTAGATTTAGCTATTTTCTCTTGATGATAAATCTTCTTTGTGGACGATATGCTCATAAGGTGTGATGATGCTTATCCACCTATTCTGGAGAGTTCAATGATGAATTCAAAACATGCACTACCATCTGATCTTATAAGCATATCTCATTCTTTTTTTAAGGTTTCAGGTTCCCCCACTGTTTATCTTTACTGTGATTTGGTTTGAAAGTTCTAAAGTGTTTAGTCACTGATGCAGTCAATGATGATTTTTTCCCAAATTGCTGATTGACAGTGATTAATATAAAAGATCACCATCTTTCGGCTGAGGTTGCATCTAGAACAAATTTGTGCAGTAATCTCCTTTTGTTTTTAATCACTTCCTTCAGTTTACCTTCACATTATTATTCTCTTTTTGCTTTTAATCACTTACCTTCACATTATTTGTTGCCTATGGTATCTAATGTCCAGACTTTACTCTGTTTCTGGGTGTTTCGTTTTTACGGGCAGAAACTAACTACAAAGCAGGTCTTGCGACACAGTTGCTTCTTGGTCAATAAGCTTTCTGTTACTTTAACCCTGCTTACATGTCTTCTATTAGAGGAGATTGTATTTTGTGGCACGATAAATCTCTGCAATGCTAATATTCTATTATTTATAAGCAACATACTTTTAGTTTTATCTTCATGTCATTGTATTGTCCAATAATAGTGGAAAACATTCCTTTTTATGTTAACATTATTATGAAATTTATTTACCTTGTTTCTTGTGCTTATTTTGTTGATTTTTTGTATTGGAAAGGGAAAATGATGACAGTTATTGTCGCCCCAGTCTTAAGTTGCAACCAATTTATTGGATATGCAAGGTGGTGATTGACTCATTGTTTCTGATCCTTCCTAAACAATTATATTAAATTGGATATTTGTTTGGTTTTAGCTTTCCTTGTTTGATGCTAAGCTTGTTTTGCGGAGTTGTGCGAATAAGATGTGATGATGCGTATCCACCTATTCTGGAGAGTTCAATGATGAATTCAAATACATGCACTACCATCTGATCTTATAGCATATTTCATCCTAAGGTTTTGGTTTCCCCATTTTTATCTGTATTGTGATTTGGTTTAATAGTTTTTAGTATGTAGGCACTGGTGATTTTTTCCCATAATTGCTGATTGACCAGTGATTAATATAAAAATATCACCATCTTTCGGCTGAGATTGCATCTAAGACAATGTCTTGCAGTACTTTTCTTCAAAAAAAAATTTGTTTAAAATTTAGTTGCCTATGGTATCTTATGTCCAGACTACTTTGTTGCTGGGTGTTTCGTTTTACGGGCAGAAATTAAACTAAAGAACAGATCTTGCGACACAGTTGGCTTCTTTATCAATAAGCTTTCTGTTACTTTAACCCTGATTACATCCCTTGTATCTTTCAACCCTTTTTATGTATATTTATTAGTATTAAACACTTGTGAAGAATGTGATTTGTTTAACTTGCCTTAGCCCAAGTCATGTGTGCTAGGTTTACCAAGTGGAAATAATTTTCATTGTATTGTATAACAGACAAACTGGCGCAGACCAAAGGGTATTGACTCCAGAGTTAGAAGGAAGTTCAAGGGATGTGTCTTGATGCCCAATATTGGCTATGGTTCTGACAAGAAGACTCGCCACTATCTTCCCAATGGCTTTAAGAAGTTTGTTGTGCACAATGCAAGTGAACTTGATATTTTGTTGATGCACAACAGGTAATAAGAAAGCAAAATTTGTTTGCTTATTCCATCATTGCTTACTTCGTGACATCACCGTTAACTTCTTTCTCTTATTCACAGGACTTACTGTGCTGAGATTGCTCATAATGTATCCACAAGGAAAAGGAAAGAAATAGTCGAGAGAGCATCCCAACTTGATGTCGTAGTAACTAACAAGCTTGCTAGGTTGCGTAGCCAGGAGGATGAATGAGCTTTCTTGGTTTTAAGGGTTGTCAACAGATTTTTGATGTTTTACGTAGTACTACCTAGTTTTGATACTGTAAAATTTTATTAGGTGTTTGTCATATTCATACCTTGAGAATATATTTAGGAAAAAAATCAATGTTTTCCCATATCTTATTTCAATAGGATAGATGTATAGGGTATGTTATTGTTTTACCCTATATGTTCTGTAAAAAAAAATGCATGCACTTATGTTTACTGTAAATCAATCGATTTAATTTTTACAGTAAAAATAATTTAAGAGAAACTAGCGTTCATCCATATTCAACTAGCAAATGTGTTGTGTAATGTTTGATGTACAATTGGGAAAGTAAACGGGTGTAATTTTCTGGAACCGACTCCTTATCATTTCTCCTCTCCATTTTCTTAGAATGGACTGAGACCGAGGAACAGCTATCGTGCTACTGGCTTTTAACCGAATTGCAACTTTTTAGCTCTTAGCTTGACTACCTCTACCGAGAAGCTCTCTCTCGCTTCAGCCCAACCAATTCACAGACGATGAAAAGAAGTCCTCAAATCCTAAGTACACTAAGTGGGTAAAGATGAAGCAGTCAGCCCGATTTCTAAGCACTAGTCTTTCCTTCTCACCTGCTAACTCATAGAAAGAAATAGAGTCAACCCACGCGCCTTTCGCGGGATGAGCAAAAAGTATATGTTGCAGCCTTCTTAAACAAAATGAACGAAGGCCCAAGGGTTTTTATCCATCAGACATGAATGAAAGGGGATGACACCACTCTAATGATTGGAAAAAAATGGGCGAAAGCCCGATGCAGCAACTTGCAAGGGGTTGTGCTTTGCTACTTGCTTAGGTTTCCATCTATTGTATTTATCTACATGGAAATGAATTCGTCCGTCAAACCCGCTTCGGTCAACTTGCTTGTGCTTGCTGTTACCTACCGTAGGACCTCCGTCCCCGAAGCGAAGAAAGAGGAGCAGGAACAAGAGGTTGTCCTCTCCTTACAGTCAAGTGGCTTTCCGCTCCTCTCCAAGCCGATTTGACCGTTCGACAGCTACCGTTGGGATCAGATCCTTTCTGAACTCCCCTATAACCACTTATCAAAGAGAAGCTTTTTCCTAGACTATAGTGTTGTCTATTGTTGTGTTTCGAAATTAGGGGAAACAAAGCTTCAACAAGTAGAAGCTTCCTGGCAAAGCTTAAGTTCTTATTTGGATTAATGACACATGTCATAGGTTATAAAATAAATGACTAAGATTTAATTTTTCAAAGTAAATTTCTAACCATGATTTAACTAATAAATATATTATATATTTAATTTTAAAAAGGGATAATTTCAGAGACATCCCCTCAGGTTTGACTTAATAACATTAATCTCCCTTGTGGTTTAGGATATTACATTCACCTCCCTTGTTTTGATATTTTTGTAACGAAACTAGTTTAAATGATAAATTATCTGTAATATCCCAAAACTACCCTTATTTGCCGTCTTTTATTATATTCTACTTTTAAAATAGAAATCTCCTCTCAAAATTTTTAAAACGGAAGAAAATTTCAGGCAACAATCATCTTTGTGTGTGGCAAATCAATGTAATTTCTGCATAAAACATTCTTTTTTCTTCCTTTAAACTTTTGCTAATAAGAAATAATGATTAAAATATAAATTTCATGTCCTCATATTGGTTCATAAGCTATTGCAACTTTTCCAAACACATAATTAACGTAAACTCCACCTCAAAATTTAAGAGTTTGATTGTTGTTCTATTTTTTTATTTTTTTATTTTGGAAATTTATGTTCACTTAAAGTTTAAATGGTAAATTTTTTTTTACTAGGATGTTAATTTTATTTTATTTTTAAGTTAATATTTTTATTGCATTTTTTCATTGAATTTTTCTTTTTAACCATTAGCTATTGAAGAGTATTATTTTTCCTATTTTATTTTACTTTTTTTTTTTAATTTCCTCCAAAATTAACATTAGCTATATTTGACAGCAGTTCAATATTTAAAAGAAAATTAAAAAGGATCCCACGTAAAAAAAAGTAATTAGGAAGAACTTTTTTTTTCCTATATTTATGGACAAGATAAAATGTTGTTAAGATTGTGCGTTTATAATAATTTTTAATACTAAATATATATTGTATTTATTAGTTAAATCATGGTTAGAGATTTACTTTGGGAAATTAAATCTTAGCCATTTATTTTAACATATGTCATATGTCACTAATCCAAATAGGAACTTGAGGAAAATGGAGAGGAGGCGGATCCTTATTTTTTTAATTTGCTTGTAAGATCTTCTGAATGATTGAGGTGTACCTTTTTGAATTCAAGGCTTTATTGTGATACTCAAAGATACTCCACAATACCATGAAATATTAATGGTCATTTATGCTGGGCATATGAATAAGACGCCATTAAATTTGTTTCTCCAATTTTTTTCATTTGATCTTTGATGAACTATTTCCAACGAATCAACAACTTTTCTTCATTTGATCTTTCATGAACTATTTCCAATGAATCAACAACTTTTTTTCAACTTTCCAAATCTTTAACAGCTACAATTAATATGGGAAGGAGGGAGTAGTATTTTAGTAAAAATGGCTCCTTCCTTCATCAGTTCATTGTTCAAACTTGACAGGACTCTCGTCTGGATAAGTATTACCAATGCAACATGAATTGTGCTTGAATATTACAGAAAGATCCACCTTCACATCAAATCAGCATCAATTCAATTATGTATGATAAGAGATTTTGCATCATTAATCAAATTCTATTTACACCAAAAGAAAAAAAAAGTATATGCTCATAGGACCTTTCAATCAGGAGAACTGGGGAGGTGTGTTCATGGATAAATACCTGAGGTTAATGGGGAATTGGAAGCGTTTCAGGCTTCAGCAGTAACAACACGAAGACAAAGCTATAGCAATATTCAATGCTAAGCAGATAACAACTCCAATATATTCAAGCGAGAGTCTCTTTTGTGTCAGCAGCCATGCAGGTATGATTCAAGTATCTCAAGACTGAGGCAGGAATCAAACAATTATTGTTTCCAAAATTTGTGATAAAATTTCTTACAACTGTATATTGAGTATTTCCTGTTTGCAATGGCAGGAACATTATAGGCATGTTCTATATTAGACAACTTTCTAATAATCTCTCCTCCCCCAACCCCCTCTCAGAGAGCAAGATTTCTATGACTAAAGCTCCAATAATGAAATATCTCTCTCTATCAGATCGCTGTTGGAAAATCTGTCGATGGAATCTTCCTATGCTGATTAATGCAGAATAAACCAGGGGTCTCTATTTGCTGATCCTAGCTAAATAACTTGGGAACTTCATCTACTGCACAATTAAGTACCAGCCACTGACGAATAATTCTAACTCCAAGAATAGTAGATCTACAAGATTGACATGATAGATCACCAGATACCGCAAGCTTATTAGTCTGTAGCAGTTGCCTCAACTTCAAGTATATTTGGTCAATCATAGGACAGTATCAGAAACATTTTAGACATGGCTTTAAGAGCAGCTGCTAGACATATGAAGCAGAGGATGCCAATATCTGATTTCTTCATTGGTAGCATGAACAAGAGTACCCTACTACATTGGTGCAAAGCATTTCACAGAGTGTTGGCCCAATACAACTCTGGCAGTTTCCTCAAATTAAATGTGGTCCTGCTTCTGGTGAACTAATTACCAGACTCCGCTAACCATTTCCACAGTGATTATCAAAAGGATAATGCTACCAATAATCTGAACAAGAACAAAAGCCATCCCTGAAGTGATGAAAGCGGCTAGAATCTCTTACTATGATTTCACGATCAACAATTTTTGCTATGAGCTTGATGGCAGAATGACAGTCCCCACAGACACGCAGGTTCTTCATTACTGTTATAGCACTACCATGTGTTGTAATTAATGCAAAGCAAATAGCAAGCCTCTCACTATGATATGACAGCAGAACTTCCTTCTGTTCATCCTCTACGTCATGCAATGCATATCTTTGATCAGGCACATAACCATATTCCTTCAACTTTTCCGTCAACCATTCCAGCTTTTCATATATCCTATCACTTAGAGGATGTGAAGTATCACCAGAAAGAAATGTATGCCGGATTCCCTTCTGATTAACCCAACTGCATCCTGGTTGTTTTGTGTTTCCTCTTCTTCTCATATTTCCTCTAACTCTTGCTACATCATTCCATCTACCAGAAAAGGCATAAATGTTAGATAACAAAACATAAGCAGCACTACAGTTTGGGTCAAGATGAAAAATGTTTTCTGCAGCTCTTTCGGCCAGTTCTAAGTTTAAATGCTTCTTACAACCACTAAGCAAAGCTAACCATATTGACAAATTTGGTCTCATGGGCATGCTTTTCACCAAATCCTCTGCTTCATTTAACTTCCCACTTCTGCAAAGGATATCTACCATACAACTATAATGCTCAAGTGTCACTTCAATGGATGAGCTTTGGGGGATATATTGAAATAAGCGTCTTCCTTTCTCTAGCATGCCAGAATGGCTACAAGCAGCAAGTAACCCAGTAAATGTAATATCATCCATATCAGCCCTTGAACGAACCATCTGGGCGAACAATGTGAGTGCCCAATTACCAAATCCATGTTGTGCACATCCAACAATAATTGAGTTCCATGAAACTATGTTTTTTTCAGGAATCTCCTTGAATGCAATGAGTCCATCATTTATATTTCCACATTTTGAATACAATACAACTAGAGAATTGCCAACAAAGGCATCAGTGTTCAATCCTAGTTTGACTGCTACACCATGAATCTCTTTGCCAAGATCAATTGACTCCATTTCACAGGATGAATTTAGGGCACTAGTGAAGGAAGACTGGTTCGGAAGTAGACCAATCCTAATCATGTCCCCAAACACTTTCAATGCTTCTTTGTGCTTATAATTCAAACCATACCATGTCAAAAGAGACGTCCATACAACTATATTTATATGCAACCTCTCACTGAATACTTTAGAAGAATCATCCATGTGCATACAATTAGCATACAATGTGATTAGTGAAGCAGTGACATAAGTATCATATAGATAACCAAGCTTCACAACACAGGCATGAATTTCACTTCCTAGACCTAAATCCCTTGCATTAGCACAAGCTGTAATAACAGAAGCAAAAGTACTAGAAGTAGGTTCAATGAAGAAATCTAGCATCTTCTTAAAAATCAACAGAGCCTCATCACTCCTCCCATATTGATCAAGCCCACTAATAACCGACGTCCACGAAATCACATTCCTATAAGGCATCAGCTCAAACAACTTAACAGCCTCCTCAACTCTTCCGTTCTCAAAATACCCATAGATCATAGCATTCCAAGCAGCCACATCCCTTTGTGGCATCTCCGAAAACAAACTCTCAGCCTCTTTAACCTTTCCAAACTTCAAAAACCCACTTATCATTGTTGTGTAAGAAATTACATTTCTTTGGGTCATTTCCTCAAATAGCTTCAAACCCATGTCCATATTCCCACAGTCTACACACCCTTTAATCATCAAGTTCCACATAACCGTATCTTTGACAGGCATTTTGTCAAATAGCTGCAGTGCCTCATTCAACCTTAGATTTTCAGCATACCCAGCTATCATTTTGGTGCATAAATAGATATTTGGAGATGGGATTCTTTCAAAAAGCTCTTTAGCTTCATCAATTCGTTGGTTCTTTAGGTGCTCAGATAGAATTGAATAGCAAGTGGGGCTAGCTACTCTGAAGAATCTTGCTAAACCAATTAAAGATCTTGAGATATAGCAACGAGGAACAACATAATTAGGCATGAGAAGAAGCCAGTGAAGAAAGTTCACTGTATGGTTTTAACGGTATTTTGAAGGCTTCAACGGTTGCCTCAAAGAAGAGGGAAAAAAAAACTTTGGCTGATAAATGACACTAACACTTACATACCAGTGTCATTTTTATGAGATTGACGGTGATGTTACACATGAGCGGGCTGAATGATATTGAGGTTAGTATCTGCGGTCTCTTGTGATAATATAAAGTGATTGTTAGACCAAATTGTATAGATGAGAGTGTTGACCGATCAAGAACTCACATGTTCTAAAGATTAAGGTAGCAAAAATAAGAATATTGAGATGGATGAGTGAGTATATTAGGAAAGATAGAATTAGTAACGAAGATATTTGGGATAAGATGAAAATGACTTCCATGGTGGATAATATGAGAAAAGTGAAATTAAGATGGTTCGGTCATGTGAAGAAGAGATGCTCGAATGCCCTATTGTGAAGGTGTGTGAGGTTGGTTATACCACAATAGTAGGTTTGAGGAGAGGTAGATATAGGGCGAATAAGTATTAGTGAGAAATGATTAGACTGGATGCACACCTATAACTTATCGAATACATGACTCTAGATAAGAAGTTGTGGAAGTCAAAGATTAGGGTAGAAAGTTAGTAGGTAGCGTCATACCAATTTCCTTCTCTTTATTGCTATTATTAATTTCTTGTTACCTTAATATTCGATTTTGGTATTACTCTTGTTCTTTGTTCCGATTATTATATTATTTCATATTGTTACTACTCCTCTCCCCTCATAATTTTCATATATGATTTGATATATTTTACTTGAGCTGAGGATCTATAAGAAATAATCTCCCTACCTTCACAAGATAGCTGAGTATGTTATTGTACAATTTAAATTACCCTAAACCCTAAATTACACTGAACAACTTCATAGAAAATGACAAAAAAATTGTAATTTGAGGATAGATTTGAAGTAGTTCCTTAAATATAACTTTGAGTAGTTTTGGTTCTTAAATTTGTCAAAAGTGAACACTTTTGATGTCTGTTAAATATTTAACAAATGCTATCCTTTTTCTTCTTCAAAATTTCCATCTAATCTAACCGATGGAGTTTGCTTTGTATTTGGTGAAGACCAAAAATGCTCATTTTTCGCAAACTTAAAAGACCAAAATTGTCCAAGATTATATATTGGGGATTACTTTGAACCTAACTCAAACATAAGAGACCATTTTTGTCATCTTACCTAGCTCATTTTGTATGAAACAAAGAATGTTCCTTTTGAAATCAAAGAATGTACCACCTCAAAAGATATACTAAAAAATGTTTAGCTGGGAAAGAATCTTGGTTTTTGCTTCCCTCCCTTGATAAGAATCTTGGTTTTTTGCTCCCTTGCCTTGATTAGGAAGCATTCCCTTTACAACCCCACAAAGCCCTTTAGAACAAACAGCCTTACAAGAAAAGAACAAAAACCTTATGAGATTAAAGTATTTATAAAGACCCCAAAGAACTTGCAGACATCACATGCATTTGTACAACATAGTCTTCTTAGCCTTTACAAAACCATTGTTCAATTTTCATCAAAAAGAGATTTCAAGCCTTTATATCATTATCATTTTCAAGAACCAAGAATGGCTAGTGGGCAGATGAAACCTGTTGCATCTTTGCTTTTGGTCCTTAATTTCTGCATGTATGTTGTTGTTTTAGGCATTGGTGGTTGGGCTATGAACTTTGCCATTGATAATGGTTTTGTCATTGGTAAGCATCTTGTCAAAATCCTTATGTTCACAAAATTCTTTGTTCTTTTTATAACCATTGTGTGAGTCCAGGTCAATTTGCACGCACCACAACTATTGGCCTGATCGATAATAATTTTCACTACTAAGTTGGAGAGAGTAGTCTACTAAATGTTCTATCTTTTTACTAAATATAGTCTTTTGTTAAAGACTGATCATGGTGTGTGTGATTTTTTACAGGTCCAGGAATGGAACTTCCAGCACATTTCTCTCCAATTTACTTCCCAATTGGAAATGCTGCCACTGGATTCTTTGTTGTATTTGCTTTGATAGCAGGTGTGGTTGGAGTTGCATCTGTCCTCTCTGGACTTAACCACATTCGCCATTGGAACATCGATAGCTTACCAGCTGCTGCTTCTGCTGCTGCAATTGCCTGGAGTCTTACACTCCTTGCCATGGGGTAATGCCCTGTCTATTTTCACTTAACGAAGATCTGAATCTGAATTTATCTCTTGACGCTTTGTGCTATTTGTTCTTTTTTATGTACTATTCTACATATCAATAAAGTAATGAAATTGTCATCCATGCAGCTTTGCTTGGAAAGAAATTGAACTCAACTACAGGAATTCCAAATTGGTATAGCACCCTTCATCTGTACACAAAGTTAAATCTATGCAAATTTATGAGAACTATTGACATTAACTCCTTTACAATTTTTGGATAATTTTGCAGAAAACAATGGAGGCATTCTTGATAATTCTATCATTTACTCAACTGGTATACATAGCTGCCATTCATGGTGCTTCATCAAGGAGATAAATGAACTTCGAAGATAAATCGTATCGTGTGAAATGTATTGATTGAGTTTGTTGTTTCCTTTTTTCCAATAGTCATTGTTATTATTCATTATTGTGTATACAAAGTTGGCCAGATGGCTGCTTGTATATCAACTATCTTCAGTTTTCAAATTGTAAGAAACAAATAAGTGATGCACAAATATTACCCTTCATTGGCTTTTTCCCAGAAGAAAATTGGACATTATTAAGAAAAACATCATATATGTACATATCTCCTGAATTATGAAAGTTTAACAAGGATTTACCTAATGCTGTCGAAGGGACACAGCAGCAGCATTCACTCATTAACTTCAAAAGAGAAATCTCAAACAAACTGATCTAACAGATACCATTTGAAGCATAGTTATTCTTTGGCAACTGAATTCCATGGAGTAATTCAAATCTAATCAAAAGATTGTGTGGCATATACAAACACTCTGCGTCAACTAGCATAGACACTCACCATGAGAAGGACCACACCAAATTTGGCAGCAAGGTTAGGACCACTAGAATAGAAAACAGAAAAATAACCATCACCGGTGTCAAACTTAGTGAAGAGAAGTAAAAGGAGTGACTATTAATAACAAAGCTTTGAAGCTTATGTCTGAACCCAAAGGATATAACTATATGCTGGTGAAATTTTGGATGAATAACAATTCCAAGTGTCCTGTGCAAAAATATTAAGAAAGGCTCTTCCAACTCCCTGAGGAGCAGGTACATCACACCAATAGAACATACGAGAAAATAAACTAACCACTGCAAAATACCAGGAAAGCAGCAACGAGACGAGAAGTTCTCAGCTGCTTTTTCAAACTAAACTAGAAGTACTGAACATATAAGTTTCTATAGCAAGACCCCTTGCAAAGACACTGTTCAAGAGAATGAAGGCAGTCATCAACTTCTAGAATTCCAAAGGTTGCTACTCCATTCAATCAACTTTCATGCTCTTATTCTGCATTAAAAAAAAGACGTTTAATCATAATCATAAGAGGATCACCAATGTCAATGCTATAGGTACAGATATTTAATTGCCAGAAACAATTAAGAGGGTAAATTCAATAGAACATTTATCAGGTGTTACAGTATGAGTAGAAAAAGCTACGCAAACAAATAGAAATATCAAACAGTACAATATAGTTAAGAGTCTAGCATATTGCAGAACTTTAAATGTCCAGGTTTCTCATAAAGATCCCTAAAGTAATCCAAATGCAGGTGCTCCAGTTAACTGCTAAATCATTGACAACATCAAGACAGGTGGAAGTCATGCAAGAATTCAATGAGACAAGAGATGAAATATCTTCTATCTAAATCAAATTCATCACCATCATGCTCAAAGAACAAAAGTACTTCCGGGAAGGATGTCATTAGTACATCTATATTTCTTTTTTTATTCTCATGATGCTCAATGCATCAGCCTCAACAGTTGGCTTCATTAAGTTAGCTACCACATACACTTTTCCTCAGAGTAACTGGTAACTGAAAAATTGTTTGTTATATTTCTTGACGTCTTTTTTTCATAAAACTCTGCAGATTATTAGTTATTTGTCTTGCCATGCAAAAAAAGAGAAACAGAATATCCTACACTTCACATTACTTCAGTGTCTCACAGCTAATAGTAGCAGTTCATAACCTTTTTGTAACAAAGCATATTTTACTTCATAAAGGCTTCAAAATGCTGTTTTCTCCACTCGTATGGTTCTAGCTTCCTCATGAAATCTAAACCACATTGAATTTGACCAGGGGTACATGTTTGAGCTTTCACACCATTGCTAGAATATTTAACCAGCCAACACCTACCTGAAAGTGTTACCAGCATATCACTATATGTGAAAAGTACAAAGACCTTGGTGCATCCTGCCTAATACCTTAAATTACTCTAATCCGGTGATCCTTACAGCTGCTAATGAATTACATTAAGTTGACTAATAAACTGAGTTTTTCCTCACATTTAATCCAACAATCTATCCTTGCTCATGAGCTTTATAACCATAAACAATTTTCTATACCAATCTGTAGAAGGTATGCCATTTCAAAAACTTTATGACTGCATGATTCACCATTGTACTCCTTCATGCAATCTTTTTTAAGACACTTTATATCAAAACTGAATTTCACCCCATAAGTTCAAACACTTAAACTAAGCAAGATGTAACTGCTCCGCTGAAATACGGGGGTATATTTACCTATACTTTCTTGCCTATTCAGCTAATCCCATGAGTTCTACCACCTCTGTCCTATTTCATGTAATGGTGTTTGACTGGCCACAAAGTTTAAGAATGAAAGACTTTTTCAACTAGTGGTCTATAAATCCCTTAACATTTGTGTGGCTAAAAATGATATCATTAAAGATAAAATGAGAAGTTTAAAGTTAAATTGTTTCTGTATATAAAGGAGCCATTCCTTTTAGACGGACTAAAAGCATAAAATGGGACAGAGGCACCAATAAAAATCAAACCCTACTAAGATATACGACAATGAAAACAATCCCTCAATTCCAAACTACAGATTTGCTCCATTTGGAACTAATTTCAATGTTTAAAAACTTAAGGTTTTCAGCCGAAGGTGTTCTCTATAATTTCTGCCAACATACACGTCACAATACAGACAAAAAGACTCTAGCAATCCAACTAAAATATATCTAAGTGATCCCCCTGCCTCTAGAAAAAGAAAAGATAATGATTAACATGTGCAGAGAACATGATGATCTCTCATGACATGGCCGTTCCAGAACTTGGATACATGACAAAAATAATGAAAGAGATCCTAAAATCCTTGTTAGTTGATTAGTTGACCCAACTAGATTATGTATGAACATGACGTGCAACCATTTGCATTCTAGTATATCATATGAAAAAAAATAATCAAAACCATAGGGTCAGCATTGAATTCAAGTCTCACATACATTATAGGCGACATAAACAAGTAAAATAAAAAACATTGACAACACAGCTTGAAGAAAACAATCCTAAATGATAACATAGCAGATCAACCTTGAAATACTGTTTAGCATGAAAACGATCATTTCACAGTATGCTCATAGAAACTAGCTTAATTTGATGGTCACTTAAACAACAAGATTGCATAATAAGACACCATCAATGAGATGGAATTCAAGTTGACATAATGTGTTTGGAGCAGTTGCACTGTTAAATAATTGAGTCAGTAAAAACAGAGGATTACACTTATTTTCAAGAGGAAGTGATTGCAAAACTACTGTAGATAAACTTTTCTGGGCAGTCACTGATCTGCATACGGTTTTGGCTATCATGCTTTCTTCTTGCAGTTAATCTTACAACAGTTAATCCAAGCCACAAGGCAAAAAACAATTTTCAGACCAATAAACACTTAAAAACTGTGGCAACAAGATTAAAGTCAAGCATAAAGGATATCAAGTAAAACAAAACAGAAGAAGACCAAAAGACACATCCAACTGATGAAAGCTATACATTTTTGTTCTTCTTGCAGACGTACAAAAGGTAAAAGATAATGTGGTTAACAAACAAAATAAAGAAGGCTGATGTCTAACCTCAATTCATCTATTTGATCCTGCAAACAACTCAAACAAGCCACAGCAACTCTTCCAGGAAGTTGTTTGCACTGGTCGTGAAGGTAGCGCTGTTAACTGTAAAAACAAAAAAAAAGAAATTTAAAAGATTTACCACATAAACATGAGCTGCCAGATGTGATTAAGAACGCTCTCCTATATGAATGACAGAAATAATAGAAAGATAAATAACCTGATGGTCATGGCATTCTCGAGCTGGAGATTCTTTCACATCTGCAGAAACAGCATCAATTTTAGGAGCACTGTGGGGTGCCTCTATTTTTTCTTCATTTTCTAGGGTCGCAGAAGCCTTTGCATCTGTATTTTCTAAAGTATTACCACTTGATATTGCACTAGCATCGCATGACGCTGCAGTAGCTGTTTCATCTCTTTTCTCTGATCCTGTCTCCATCAGAACTTCTGAAATAGTGGCTTTGTCAACTATAGCACCCAAGTTTTCCTTCCAATTTTCCACAACAGTATCTGAAGCTGTATCTTTCTCATCCACGACACACAGATTTTCTTCCCCTTTTTCCTTCACCACCGGTTCAACAGCAGATGCGATCACATTATCAGCATCTGAAGCACTTGTTGTGACTTGAACTATGCCTTCTGATATTGCAGCCTTATCCAAATCACATGCAGAGGTTGTTCCCACAAGGATATCAGCAACTTGTTCATCAGGCAAAGATTCATTATCTTTCACTAATTCAACAGCTGGAGCATCATCAACCACAATACTATTCTTATCAAGCAAAGATTCAATATCTTTCACTAATTCAACAACTGGAGCATCATCAACCACAATACTATTCTTACCAGGCAAAGATTCAATATCTTTCACTAATTCAACAGTTGGAGCATCATCAACCACAACATCATTCTTATAAGCAACATCATATTTTTCTACTGAGCTGCTGCTGCTGCTGCTACTGGAACTCCTTTGCAACCCTCCTCGGTTAGATTCAATCATGGTTTCAGCATTCTCAGCACTTATCTTCTGGCTCTCAGATTCACACTCAACCTTCAATTCCCTTTCAACCTGAACAAGACCTCCTTCTTCATTTCCGACAATCTCCACTTCCTTTCCTTCTTGTTTCACCCCATTGAATTCATTCTCTTCAATTGACCGATCATGTGAATCATCCAATTGCTTCTCTCCATCTTCAACCTCTCCTTCAGTAAACTGGTTTTGGTGATTCTGATAATCTTGAGATGCAGGGGAACTACCCTCACTATCACTCTCTTTATCATCACGCTTCAGATCCTCCTCACCTGCCATAGATCCATCCATATTGATTCAATACCAAACGAAGCAGAATGTCACAAGTTAGCAATACCCATCAGCTTTAATGACCCACAAATCAAACTTAACAACTAAAAAGTAAGCAATAATGGAAGTAACATGGGTTGGTGGGTCATGAATGCTCCCACCAAAAGCACTTAAGAAACAAACACACTATACAATCATGTAAATACACACTTCAATCAAGAAACATACCAATACGGAGAAAAATATAAAACACAACAGGATAAAGTAAACCAGACCCACCAATCGAAATTGGAAAACAGATCACAAACTGTAAAGTCCTTGAAGATTTGGGGAAAAAAACGCACATGGGTATGTCCAAGATTGATTAAAAAAAATAAAAAGTTCATTTTTTTTCCAACCCCAAAACACCAAAAACAGCAAAAATCCCATTAGTCATTACAGAGTATGAAGTAAGGTACCAGGAAAAGAACCGGTACTGCGGGAAGGAGGTTCTATTGCCTGAACCTGCTTCTTTTTCTGAGCAGCTTTTCGCTTCTTGGCACCTTTAGGCATGTTTTGGGTTTATGAAACTAGGTGATTACTGTTGCTCTGTTTTGCAAGAAATGGGATCTTTTGGTTCTGCTTCAAAATCTGAAATTGAAGAATCTTGTTCTTGTTTTAGCTTGGTTTTTGTGGTGTATTGGGGAATGGGGGAATTTTGAAGTTTGGTAGTACCAACGGAGAAGAGTGAGTAACAGATGGGTATTGGGTCCCCTCTGTTTCTATGAAAATCAAACGAAGCGTCACTCTGTGTGTGGTGTGGACTGTGAGGCTGTAATATTATATTTATATTTCTTTTTTCATACACAGATCAGCATTTTCATTTTTTTGACACAAAAATATTTTCTAAGTTTTTTCTTTTTGTCCTTTCTTTAGTCTCATAATTTTGTAAGTCTGTAAATTGTTGCGTTATAATAATATAAATTAAAGGTTTCTTTTGTTTATTTCTTTAAACATGATAAAAAAAAATTATTATTCACTTATTTTAAATTATGAAAAAAAAGTTACGACAATTCACTTAAATGTACATGGACTAGATGGAGTACTACATTCACCGTTTGGGTCCTTGTTGACTTGATACATCTCTTATGAAACTATTGAGTATTAATTTTTAATAACTCTCATAGGTTGGACATGGAAAAGATGGAGAAGTATACTCATAGAGGTGTTTTTTATAAACTTGAATAAAATTGATAAAAATGAAATAGTATGATAATTGAAGTACAAAAATTTAGATAGTAATTACGTTTGAAAAACAATAAACACGAGAATAATGTTAGTACTATTGATAAAAAAAAAGTTAGTAGAGATATGACCACCTAGCCTAGGACTATTTATTCTACTAAATAAATTATTTTTATTCGTATAAGAGTCAGTAGAATAAAAAGGAAAGGATATATTGTTTTATTTAATTTGATTCACCGTAATAATGGGGTGTTCTTTTTCTCTTTTCTTCTGCTTCATTTTTTTCAATCTTGTTGACAATTTTTCCATTCTTATGTCATGGTTTTCTCTTTATGGTTTGACAACTATGACAAATTACAAAGATTTAGCTTTTATAAGAGAAGAGATAAAACATATTAAAGAAAACGCTTTAAAAGTTACTATTTATTTTTTATTTTTAAATTTGGTGAGGTTTGTCATGATATTACAGACTTAACATGGTGTAATAATTTTTCTAAATTTAATTTTTGTGTCACGAGATAATCGCAATATATTTTTTAAATTCTTTATAAAGATCAATTGAATTTAACGTGGTATACCAACTTTGCTAAATTTATTTTTTGTGTCACGAGATAATCGTAATGTATTTTTAAAAATCTTTATTCCTTATAAAGATCATTTGAATTTGACTATGTGATAAAATTCCCTCGATTTGCACTAAATTATTTGCATTAGATCCTAATTTTCTTTCTTTCTTATTCTCAAGTTGTTTTAACAACTTATTTTTCGATCATATAACCTTAATCACATATATATAATTATAATTATAATTATATACATGCAAATCAAGATTAAAGTAATTATCAATATAACTTGCTCTAAGTTTGAGACCTTTCACATTATATTCTCATTAAAATTAAATTACACTAGCGAAGATTTTTTTTGCTAATTCTATCGCACATAAAAAAATTCAAAAACTTTTTCTTTTTTCCAATATACAATTTTTTAAAGTAGTACATGTATAATTTTTAAATGAAATATGACAAAATTTGGATCCAGAAGTACTACTTGATAAAACTATAGTTTCCAATCATAGGCTTTTCAAATGGAACATGATCGTCATGTGATCTTACCCAAAGTTGTTGCCTTAATTAAAAAAGTAGTTTATTGTTTATTGTACAGCAAAATTTTATAGACGTAATTTAAGAATATGTAAATTATAAGAATCAAAATGCGTGATTTTGTATATTGTAACTTGCTTCATATTTACCAACAAGACAAAAGGAATAACAAATATGAAATTGAATCTGAAGTAAAAGTATAGAATTAACATGAGGTATAATATTGATAATTGATAGCGTAAAACCGTGGACAAAACTTGATCTTATTAATATGATTTAGAAACAATGGAAAGTACATATAATAAGAGTATAATGCTGGTAAATGAACAAAATCATATGGTACACAACTAGTAGATAAAAGACTATTTATACTTAAACTCTAGGGAGTATCGTACAAAAAATTCACCTCTATTTAAATAACGACGGATGAAGATCTTGCACCCTTATGCAACAGTTAGACGATTGAGCTTATCTTAAGCTTGTCCTGTTTGGCCTGATCTTGTATTTTTGAAGGTAAGTGGCCCTTTGCTAATATGACTCGAACCCCGATTATCTAACTCCAAATCTTTCATGAATAAGATTTTCCTTTATCAGTCATGTTTTGAGGCTAGTATTTGCTATTATTCTTGTTGAGTCATTTTGGACCTATTTTTAGGGGTGTACAAAATCGAACTGGAAACCGAATCAAACCGCAAACCGAGTCAAACCGAAAGAAAAACCCGACTAGTGGTTTGGTTTGACTTGATTTGGTATTGGAAAAAAAAACCCGACTATATTTGGGTTGGTTTGGTTTTAACTAAAAAAACTAACCCAAGACCAAACCAGCCCGACATTATATATGTAATTTTAAAATTTTATTTTATACATAAAAAAATTTACTTTGATATAATTTTAAAATATTTCTTATACTATTTCATAGTTTATATCTTTTAATATATTATTTCAATTTTAAAACTTAGAATTTGGAAAGGTCCAATAAAGATTATATTCATAGATGTTGATAATTATAATAAAACTTAAATCAAAATCAAATTAATACTAATGCAAAAAGAAAATCAATTCAACACTAAGAATGACAATAATATTGAATATTTGTTCTTTAGTTTTACATTGGTTTAGACAA
>JAJOOR010015314.1:0-12981 GCA_036250505.1 Solanum acaule
CAATTAGTTTAAAGGAAAAATTAATTAAAAAATAATATATAGAATTAAAAAGAAAACGTGAGCAGAGAAAAATATAATAATAAAAGAAAATAGTGCAGCATAGAAAGATGAAAATTAAAAAAAAGAAGAGGAATAGATCATTAAAAAGAAAGTAAGAATGAAAAAAATAAAATAAATAAACATGTATTATAAAAAGCAAAAACAGAAGAAACAAAAGATGAAAAGTGATAAAAAGTAATAATAATAAAAATAAAAATAAAGAAAAGGTAAAATAAAAAAGGGGAAAACAAAACTTAACCAAAAACTATTTAAATGAAAAAAGAAGAGAAACCTTTTGTTAGACAAAAATAAAATAAAATAAAATAAAAATAACGGTAAGAAGAAGAAGAAACAGAATGTTAAAAAATAAAAAATATAAAAATAAAAACTACAAAAAATAACGTGCAAGAAATAGAATAAAAAATAAAAGAAATTTCCAAGAAATTGGTCTTAACCTCTTTAACATTTTCTTTTTCTAAAATTAATCTTAAATCCCATAGAAGTTTACCTCCTATTATAATTCAAATATCTACTCCCACTAAAACGACAATATTAAAATTTCTCGGATTTTAAAAAATCTAAATAAGACAGTTACAATAAATCAGTGAGGGTGGGATATAGGTAAATGTATAGCTAATAAGTACTATATCCAAAAGCTAAGTCAGACCAGGCTATAAGTCAATGAAGCGACCGTGCTAGAACCACGGGACTCGAGGGGTGCCTTATACCTTCCCCTTGGTCAATAGAATTTCTTATCCAGATTTCTAGTTCGCAGACCATTAAAAATTAGAGTCAACTTCCTTTTGATTAGGGGTAAAAATTAGGTGACTTGGAACACCAAAACTCAATTCCAAGTGGCGACTCTGAAATAAAATAGTCCCTTTTCGAAACGTCACTTTAATTGGAGAAACTTTATTTTTCAAACACTTCGTTTGGGGAAAATAGGGGTGTGACATTAAATATGAACGAATTAACATAAAATGGATAATAATTTGTCAGATCGGCACGCTTATATTTCATATTCGGTAAAAGTGAGTTGGTTGACATAATAGGTTGGATAAAAGACGGATTGATCCATATTTATATGAGTTAATGTTACTTTACTTTAATTAGATTTTCATATTTAGATAGTACTTTAGTGACCTGATAAATCAATTATTTGTTTATCTTCATTATATTTGTAGTCGAAGTTTTACCAAAACTCCAATCGAGAAACCGACCCCGATTGAAGAGACCTCGAGATCAGGAGTTGGGTCCTAGGTCAAGATTTCGTGTCGAGAGTAGGGTCCTGAGGAGATATGGATTCTAGTCGGATCCCAAGTTAGGATTAATTCTCAAGTTTGGTCCACCAGTTATGGTCGGGTCCCAAGTTAAGACACCAACTTGGGACCCCAGGGTTGAATCTCGGATCATGTCTCGAATTGGGCTATGTCGTCTCGGGCTGAGTTCTAGATTGAGATCATGGTCGGGTCCTCTAATTGGGATCGGGAGTCGGGGTCAAGAGTTGCATCCCAAGTTAGTTATGGGTTCTAGGTCGTCTCCCGAGTCAGTTCTCAAATTAGGGTCAGGAGTTGAGTTTCAAGACAGGGTTGGGGTCAAGATAAGGATTGAACCCCCGAGTTAGAGTCGAGACATAGGTCAAAAGTCTAGGTTAGGGGCTCGAATCAAAATTTGAATCCGAAGTCAAGGTTGAGGTCAAGATCGGAATTCGAATTTGGGTGATGGATCCCAGTTCAGAGGCTAGGGTAGGAGTCAGAGTCAAGAGTCCGATCTTATTAGATCCCCAATCTGTGTCAGAATCCCGGGTTGTGGTTAGGAATAGGGTCCCTGCTCGTGGATTAAAGTTGAATAGTAATTTTTGTTCAGGTCTCGAGTCGTTTTCAAGTTAAGGATCAAGATCCAGGTCGTCTTCGGGGGTTAGTGTCGGGGTTAGGCCTTTAGGGTCGACAACCTGCAAATATTTTTATTGCTTCAATAATTTCATCATTGTTTTAAACTAAGTATAAAAACTAAGATAATAAGAAAGATGAGAAATAGTATGTGTAGTATTTTCTTTCACTTACTCTTGCCTCTTTCTTAATTACAAGAATAGGGGTATATATAGTTGTATACACTTGTGCCCAAAGTGTAATAACATGGATATCATCTTGCCATGTACACACTTTGGGAACCAAGAATAACAAATGACTAATTAGTATACACCACATAACATTTTGTGTGTGTATTAATCTTACACTATTAAACATATTAGTGTGGACATCCAATTTACAACACTTTCCCTTGGATGTCCATTCTTAATAAATAATGTACCTCGTTAAAACCTTACTAGGAAAAATTATATGGGAAAAATCCTAGTGAAGGAAAAAGAGTACACATCTCTTGTAAGTTGTAATACGCATTGGTAACTGCCTCATTAAAAACCTTACCAGGAAAACCCAGTGAGACAAAACCTCGGCTAAGGAAAAAAGAGTGCATCGCGTATTATACTCCCCCTGATTAAAACATCACTTAACAACTCGAAGATGACGCAGTCCAATCTTATATCTCAACTTATCAAAGGTTGAAGTTGATAATGCCTTGGTGAATACGAAGTGTTGAACATCAGCTACATCCTTCTTTTGAAGATCATGAATAAGAAGAACTTTGGTGAAATATATTTTGCTTAGTCTTCTTTGATGTATCCTCCTCTTAGTTGAGCACACGAGGCGTTGTCTTTATATAATATTGTATCTTTTCGAAGGAAGATCACACATTCCTGGGTATGTTTATTAATCTCGACCAAATATATTTTTGAAGAACACCCAATTCGTGATCTTGTCGACATAAACAAATTGCTCGTTCGATTTGTTAGCAACAACAATCGAGCACTGACGAACACTTTCAGTATAATTGACCGTCTTGTTGAATGATTTCAAAATGACAGTATTTCCAAATGAAAATATATAACTTTCATGAGTTCAAACTTCATAATTTCCTGCAATTTCATGATTAATAAATCTTGACACAATTGTCAGAATAATAATTTATATCGATATTTGATTCACTCTAATATCTTCACCGATAAGAGTGATGTTATATTTTGCATGCATACTAATAAAATTATTTACCATGAATAATAATAGCATGATATATAAGTGCACCAATTGCACTATGACATGGTACTTTCTAACCATTTTAATGAGATCAAAATTGATCTTTATAATATGCGATCTTATAACCATTGGGGTATGTCACACCCCTTTTTCGACTGGTGGAAAGGTTTTTCCAATTTAAGTGACGATATTGGTTAGGGATTATTTTAATTTTTCAGAGTCGCCACTTAGAATTGAGTTATGGTGTTCCAAGTCACCTTTTTGAATCTCTAATCAATAGGAAATGACTCTTTAGTTTTGGTCTGCTAACCAGAAATTCGGGTAAGGAATTATGTTGACCGAGGAGAAGGTATTAGGCATCCCTCGAGTCCCGTGGTTCTAACACGGTCGCTTTTATTGACTTATACTTATCTTAATATAATTTTGGATGATTTGTGTCTACAGGCCATAGTTTGCTCTTTTTTTATTGTTGAATTTTAATTAGTCTGAACCTAAATGCGTAACCGCATTCTTGGTCTTCACATTTTGAGGCATAACTGCCTTTTCCTCTTGAGTACCTCACACCTAATAATCTCTATTTACACATCTTGATTTATAGTAATAAAAGTTAATTATTAAAATAATTTGGCCAAGGTGTGTAACCGCATCCTTGAGTTTCTTTTAATGTCTCAAAAAAAGATGTGTAACCACATTCTTAATTGATACAAATATTTTTAAAAGGTGTATAAAAGTTTGTTTAACGTTAAAAGTAATTATTTTCCTTTATAAATCCAACACAACTTATTCAAAGCAAATCATTATTATTAGCTTCGTATAAGGTCCAACAAGTTAAATTTAAATAATAAACAAAAAAATGATATGACTTGTGATATAAGCTCCTTTAGATTAAAATTTTGAAATGTTAACACCAATAGAAATTGTATAGCAATAGTAATTCAATTAATGATTCAACCTATCTTAAGCCAAAAATTGTTATTTTAAATAAAACAAAACTCAATGTACTAACTTTAATTTCTTAATTAATTTTCGATATTCAATGAGATTCTACGTGACATTAACTAGAAACTTATTCAAAGCATCAAAATTGTACAACAATAAATATATTTAATTTCAAATTTATTTCAATCGAATTATGAATGAAACAAAACAATATATAAAAAAAAGTATCATAAAATTACATCACATTCCATAGATAAATTAAAAGAGATAAGTTAGAGTTGAATACCGCAAAAATCTTGACCGAATCTCGATTAAAACACCCACAAGTTTTTGTATTTTGTGTTGTATTCTTGAAAGGAAATGAAGAATGTTTGTTTTTCTACTTTTTCTAAGTGTGTCGTGTGTTGCTGATTCTCTTTTTGCTTCTTGTGTATGTGTGTTCTGTAGTGTTTTCTTAGGATAGTTTTTTTCTTCTTGGATTGTAGGATTTTTTGGCTGACTGTCCGTGTGTGTGTGTTGTGCAGAATGGTTGTTAATATAGTAGTGTATGTGTGTTGTGGTTTTTTGCAGATTGTGGGGGTGGTGAGTGGAGTGGTGTGAGGATAATGTGGTAGTGGCTATATGGGAGTGAGGGTAGTGAGGCAAATGGGTATGTTAAGTTATTATTTTTTTAGATTAAATATGTAATATAAAAATTATAATAATAAAAACATTAAGTTATTATTTTGAACTAATAAAATATAAGAAAAGTCAAATAGCTAGTCTAAAAATGTAATTAAGAAATACTAACTTGTTTATTAAAATTTAAATTAAAAGAATACATATATTTTTTGTAGTTTTCGAATCTTTTAAAATAAATTTACTAAAATATGATGAAAATAAAATATTTAATGTAGACCTAGAAGAAATATTTAAGAAATAAAAAATGATGTAAAACCTTGTGTTCGGTCAAAATTTACGTGTCTATAGTACTATTCAATGGAATCGCTTTATAACCTTTTAAATCCTTCAAGGATGTCCATATAATATTTACTTTCTAGCTAGACATGATAATCATTCATCATGCGTATTCAAGTTTTTCATATATTGTCAGACTGAAAGAAACCTCATTGCATCCACCTTGGGAGTATACATCTTCATGCAATAATGTCAGGACTTTTGAGAAAAATATTTATTTTTCAATGCACAACCCGTACTTTATATTGTATGATTTTACTTATCGCACAATAATTCATTTGTACCCCACTGACATTATATCTTGGTATATGGACAAAAAGTCCAAAATATCACTTTTCCAAGTGAATAGAAAAATACTTGAATTGTATTTTCTTTGGCCAGTCATGTATCTGTCAACTCTCGACAGATTTAATATCAAGATCCTCATCACCATTTATAATTTTGAGCACTATATTATATTCAAGATATTGTTGACGATTATTTGACATTGATTCTAATGTGACATAACTTATCAAGCTCACTTTATTTTTCATCATTTTCAGGTACCTGAACCTTTGCCAAGGTTTCTATAAAGTGTTATGTCATAGTACTTTTTCTAAAGCACTTGTCTCATTATTATGACCATCTTGATCATTTCCTCCTTTATCTTTTGAATCGATTAATTTATCACGCTTCAGGCGTGCCATAAATTATGTCCTTCAAGGATTTTTCACTGGAGCATTTATAACTAGATTGTAACATAGGGTCAGTGAATGTGTCTGACAATTGACTTAAATTATCTCTTCAATGAGGATCATATCAATGATAATTCATTATGTATAACTTATTTTTCAGTTGTTTATCTCCCCCTAATGTTAGAGAATCTAACATGCACCCAACCTTATTTGGGGACTCATCTTTGTGCATTGCGTAATGATGGAGCAATGAAATAATATACCACACATTTAAATTTCTAGATGAAAATTATTTAGTTCCTGACCCTGAACCAAGGGGAACCTTGTTGGCTTGATACGTACAAGTGTTGCTACACTTTAAATAACATATCTCATACCAATTTTTTTTTGAGAGTTTTGTTCTCATAACCAATGATTTAGCTATAATTGGAGGCATATAATTTCTACTTAAACCACTTGGATATATACCAACATTATTAATATAGTTTTATAATTTGAAATGTGCTCTTGATTCATCAATTCGAGCAAACAACCTTTGCAAAAATCAAATTGCAAGTTGATAATAAAGTACATGTAACCATAACATAGATGCATCTATTAAAATCATATAATAGTAAATGGTCCACATGACAGGTGAACGGGCCCATATTCACCTTTTTATACAATTCAAAATTCCAGGAGATATAATCTCAATTTTAGCCGGTACAATGATAATTTTATCATGAGAACAAACAACACAAGAGAATTCTTGAAGAATTTATGATTTCTTCAATATATATAACCACATGAATTCTCTGTAATTTCCGTATCATATTTAAATTGGGATGATCATCAACCGGCCATGCCAACTGATATTTATTTCAATAAACTTCAAGTTTATTTTGTATGTGATTTCATCATCATGCCCATACTTCGTTACCACAAACAATATGCAAATATGGGTAATCTTTCACGTAAATATTTATAACCCACTTTGATTGTAGTACTATGAATATCTTAAATCTTTCCATATTTTATAGTCTCAATATATGTTTTTTTCTTTGACTATCTTTCTTTGAAACTTATAAAGTTTCTTTCGAGACTTACTACAATTCCAATATCATGAGCAATTTTATTTCTTTGGGTAGTAGCACATTAGCTCACCAAAGCTCACAATTAACATTGGATACTACCACATATTTCATAACATTGTTTGTGTGGTGATCTCTTTCAAAGAGAAATTTATATCATTATTATCATGGTCAAAATCATTACAAGCAAAACTTGTTTCTTGATTTACTTTTGTCATTAGTATCTCCTCCTTTTTGTTTAATATCTGGAAAAATATTTTTGATGCACAGAGATACATAACCAATGACAAGTTTTTGTGGCAATAAATTATTTAATTTTTTTTTTGCCCTTTTGGTAATTCATACTAAAACATACCAAAACATTTGTGATGTACTAAAAGTACTTGACCAATGATCATTTATACCAAAATAAATTTCTTTATTTCTCTCTAACCTCACATAGGGGTGAGTTGTGGTATTTATTAAATCATACATGAGTATATCTTTATTTATAATTTTCATCATCTCTCGACACATTCACTTTCAAGAATGGTCCACTTTTCATGGTACTTATCACAAGTCACATTCTCTTCAAAGAAGACCATAATCATATATACATGCTTCATAATTATTCCTTTCATTAGAAGTTCATTGTCATGCTTTGAACTTTATCATATTCATATGACATACCTCGACATCTCTTTTGAAAGTCAAGTGTATTACCACTTTTTCATCCTTCTCTTTGATGGAGGATTTATAAACTTATAAAATTATTATTAGGTCTCATAACAAACTATGTTTCTAATGACCTTTCATATCATTTTGATGACAAAAATTGCCTTCACTCTTTAAAAGGTCATTTTGAGAACCCATAATATTCTTTCTTTCACAATGATGACTATTATAACTTTGTCCCTTCATGTCCATCCATATTCATATGTTTAATCATAAAATGATCTTGTCATCTTTCAGACTTTTAATGTATTGCTATCACATTCACTTCAATGAATGGAGCATATTCAATGGGACGATCTTCACATTTCTGTTGTTTTATCAAAAGCATATCAATTTGCTCAGTCATCATATATCATCAATATATTGCATTGGGACTTTTACCCAATGTGTTATCCATATAAAGGCGTGTTAGGCCTAAATATGATGGGACTTGAACCCAAATTTTTATCATCATGGTGCATCGAGATTTTAATCGATGTCTTACCCTTTTGGTGCGATGAAACTTGAATCCACCGTCTTATCCTCAATGACATCATATATAGTCCAAAATAAAATTTATCATTGAGCCTTTAAAATATTGTAACTTTGTTATTAATAGCACAAATAAATTTAGTCATAATAACACTTCAAAGATCATATACATGTTATTATCTTTGCTAAACGAAACAAAGTTGATCCTCATAGGTGGCTCTGAATACTATTTTCAATTTAAAAGTTTTATGAATAATTCACTTATTGAAAGATCAACAAATTAATTCTCAACATTGACTTCATTTGTTGCTAGTTAAGAAAATTTCTTTCTTCAATTGTAATTCATAGATAAAGCAACTAGAGGTAAACACTAATAACCACAATAAATAAAATGATACCTCAAAATCCAAGAATTAAACACACACTTGATAGATGGGCCTAATAAAGTCTACATGACAAATTGTCTCAATGACATGTAGTATATTTTATGAATTTAAAAAATTAGCATACTTTTTGAAGATATATCCAAATCAGAATTAATGTGATTAGTATTATGAAGGAAGCTTACCATAAAGTAAAAATATACAATTAGCTTACCATTGACAAGTTTGTTAATTGCCAACCTAAATGACATGCCAATGCCACTTCAAAGAATCTTTCATGATAGAAAAGTCCTTTTGATGATTCCAAAGGAAAATAAAATACTTCTTCAAATATTAGTTTACTTACCTTTTTAAAGCAACTATAAAACAAGTTATGTTAGTACATATAATATATTATAATAATTCAAAAAGTAAATGATTAGCTAGTGAGAGATAAACAAGTGTAAAATAATCAATGATGTTGATCAAAGTTAATGTAGGTCAACATAAGAAATTTTAATATCCTTTCCTTTTTATTTTGATATGCATTCCTAAAATCAACTATATCTCCTTTAAAAGGAATTATGTAATAGTAGGTGATAACCACAACAAAGTATCAACCAAATTAAAAATTCATGTTATATTACTTTTAGTCTTCTAACGATCTCGGTGAATTCAATTCTTCCAACAAGTTTATCAAGTATGTACTAATTATACTTTCAATATTTAGCTTAAAATCCATGATAATATTAACGATAATCATCAAATTTAGACTATCAAGTATAAGAAGACTTATATAGCTAAATATAATACACTCTATACTAATTATGTATGGGCTAGTACACCATCGAAGATGCTCGTAGATGAAGAGACTCGTGCTGATAACGTGTTATAAACTAAGTATAAAAACTAGGATAATAAGAAAGATGAGAAATTGTATGTGTAGTATTTTCTTTCACTTACTCTTGCTCTTTCTTAGTTACAAGAATAGGGGTATATATAGTTGTATACACTTGTGCCCAAAGTGTAATACATGGATATCATCTTGCCATGTATACACTTTGGGAACCAAATATATCAAATGGCTAATTAGTATACACCACATAGCATTTTGTGTGTGTATTAATCTTACACCACTAAACATATTAGTGTGGACATCCAATTTACAACAATCATTGTTTATTTTACTCTTGTATTTTTTCTTAAACATGTTATTATAGAATAACCTCTAGTTGAGCCGAGGGTCTATTGAAAACAACTTTTCTATCCCACAAAAATTAGGAATAAGGTTTGTACGCTCCACATCCCTCAAAACCACTCTAAATATGTTGTTGTTTGTAGTCTTTGTACTTAAGGGTCTCTATCCAACGTCATTTGAGGTTAATTAAACCATGAAGTGAAAATCGTTGTCCTCCTTCAATGAAAAGGAATTTATTCAACTATATGCTCGCATTATAAACAAAGATAATTATCCCAATATAACACACACACACGAAAATTTATATTTTGCGAGAGATTCATGTTCGATGTGAATAGATTGTTTATACTGTCAGAGGATAATAAAACAATAATAGTTAGTAATTAATACTATTATTGATTTTTTGCACCGATGAATCTTTGTAAAATTGTGTATATTTAAAAGTTTGTAATATCATGTAATCGGAAGCATTTATTTATAAAAAGGACACGAAGATATGTGATTTATTAATGCGGTGTCTTAAGATACTTGGTACCTTGTTTCTAAACTATATATATTTTGTTCATTTATTAAAATTGTATAATATTTGAGACAATTTTGATAAATTTCACATATTGCGGAGTTTTCATGTTAATGAAAAAAAATACAAACTTAAAAAATAAAACTTGAATGTACAAACAAATTTTTACCTTCAAATTAACCTGATTTGAAATAATATCTAAACAACCCTAAGAATTAATGACCGAAAAGCTATACAAATTAATAAACCCTCGATCCTATTTCATAATAGATTTTGAAGTTAACCAAATACTTTTGTCTATAAATACTGCATATTTGATTCCATTCATAAATTTATTTTCTTCCCTAGCTATTGTTATAGTCTCAATAAGAATGCTAGTTCTTATTGTTCATATATTATGATATATGAATATACCACATTAATTCGTTGTGTATGGATGATGAGATTCCATTACTACAGAGTCAATTCCAATAGACTTATTGGAGGGTCCCATTGGTGTTCATCCAGTAGGAATTGAACGTACGAATTCGCCAATTATGAGTTGAGCGATTTAACCATTCAACCATGGATGCTTAGCGGGGATCCTCGTACATGGTGAATAACCATTCCAATTGAAATGAAATCTTTAGGATAAATCAATGCAATTTAGGAGGAATCAATGAGAGGACATCAATTCAAATCCTGGATTTTCGAATTGAGAGAGATCAAGAATTCTCACCATTTATTAGATTCATGGACCCAATTCAATTCACTAGGATCCTTCATTCACATTTTTTTCCACCAAGAACGTTTTCTAAAACTCTTTGACCGAGACTGAAAATTTGAAGTTTTTTTGTAACTTAAAATTATGTTTGAATTTTTATTTTTTCGAGCAAATTTTTTTTAAATTAAAAATATTTAAAAATCAGATATTCAAAATTAAAATCTGATCACATTTCAAGTTTTAGAATGATTTTTTTAAAATTTGATACAATTATGAATAAACACTAACTTCATCTTGTCAACCTTGGATTAATTAGTTAGACTACTGAGTACTGAATAATAGTCATTCATTATTTATCAGAAATATTACTACGTACGTACGTGTTTGTAAATTGGAGTACAGTAATTTCCATCATTGCATGCATGCAAAATTCATGTTAAAAAACTGCACGTTACAGTATATACACTTGTTAATTTTTAAATTTCCCTTTTTCAATTTCCCCTACTGATTGCTAATTTACGTTGATTTAATTTATGAGTATTCAATTCCCTCATTAATTAACTTTGTTGCAAAAATGACGTGTATATATATATGGAGATGCTTAATTGTAAAAATCTTTAGTAAATATCTAACATTGCATTTGTTCTCGTGTTGTCTTTAGAATCACTCATTTCCTTTATTTAATGGTACGATTTTTTCTTTAAATAAGCCAATATTTAACTTTTATTCTTAAAAATTGACATGTCTAGCGAGTAGGATATAAATTCTTTAAGAATACGGAACGTGATTTATAGAATATTATAATATAGATTTATATTCCACGGAAAAATTATATCCAAAAAATAATAATTAAAAACCAACACAACACAAAATAGAGGCAAATGTTCAAATAATCTTATTTCCTTCACATACGTAGTAGTACATAAAGGAAGAAACATGAGGATGTGCCCTAATTAAACTATACCTTTCATTTACCATATATTTAATTATAAAGAATCTTCGGGTAACAGAGAAGTCAAAATTTTTATTTAAGATATTCATAAAATAACCACATAAAAGAAGCAAGGAGGATTAGGATTAGGATCAGATCGATATATATGTTAATGGATACATATAACTATATAAGTTGAAGCTTTTATGTTGTTAAATTTCAACTGATCCTTTTGCCAAACTGGAATGTCATCACATACAAGTTATATATATACAATCAACACAAAATGATTTTTTGATTCGAGCGAGGGTCCAAATGAGTGAGGTGAGAAGTTTTACTATTTAGACACTCAAATTAAGCATTGTTACAATTAAACATCTCAACTCCTAATAATTGTTTCAATTATTCATTTTTTATTTAAATTTTAAAACTTTTTTTATGTGTTCTCATTTGTCTAATAGGTATAGCTAAGTTAACACATATTTTTTAATTATATATATGCATTCACCTACATGTGTGATTTAATGCTAAAATATGGATATGTGAATTCGTGGTCTCTCCATTAATTAAATATTTTATGTATATATATATTTCTTAAACTATGATGATATCTGATGGGGCCTGTGCAACAAGAAGACTAATTGGTGCACATGTTGTTATTTACCTAAATCTAGACTAGGGATCAATTCTTCACTTAATATATACATTTTTTTAAAGTGCACATCCATATTCTAGGAATCCTAAAATATTTCTCAGTTCATATTAATAAGCCGTAAAACATTGAATATTTTCTACTTGAGATTGATGCTTGTAATTAATGAATATATTTTATTTTATTAATTCAACTACTTAATAGACAAATAAAAATGCATGCACATATATAATTTTTGTAAAAAAATTGACAATGTATTACACCATATATAAATATTAATATTCCGTTACATCAAGCACATGGACAAAAGGGACTTATAAATGAACGTGCTATTTATTTTAAAGACCCCACATACAACTTTAGTATCATCATTTATTATCTAGATTTTATCAAGATCTAATAGATTTTCATATATTTAATTGATCAAATATTTTATTAAAGTTTCTCTTTAGAAAAAAATCATTAAAAAACATAAAACAAACTTACTTGATGAAAGTAAAAAAAAAAAAAGAGGTGTCATAAATAACATCTCATATCGTATTTTTTTAAAAAAAGTCATATGATTGATATCTAAAATATAATTTATCGTCACAAGAGAAAAGAAATATACTTTATGTTCATTGTCTTCCTCCCACCCACCCTCATCCAACCACAACACC
>JAJOOR010015315.1:0-13289 GCA_036250505.1 Solanum acaule
TGTCACCACTTCCCAATTGCAGCAAATGGCAAACAAAAAGAAGAAGTAACACCAACTTAGACTAGGTTGATTTTGGGCCCTTATTTTGCTGTCTAATGTTTTTGGAGTATGCTAGCTTTATTTTGGTACTAGTATACACTTTTGTGAAGGTTGTATGTAGCTTTTGATTATGCTAGCTTTATTTTAGTACACTTTTTTGAAGATTGCAGCCTTGAATGGTATGTAGCATAATGCTAACTTTGAGCTCATTATGGAGCATGAAATATAACTGTCTATGTTTTGTGTAATTTGGGTGTTATATTGTGACGAATATGACCAATTGTGTAATTTGGCTATTTGCTTTTGGTGTTACATTGTGAGAACGAATTTGAGATTTGTATGTAGCCAAAAAACCAATTTTACTGCAACAACAACATAGAATTTCATTGAATCCAAAATGCACATTTACATCGAAAATTTACAGCAACAACAACATCAAAATACTACTAGATCAAACACCAAATACTACCAGACCAAACACCAAATACTACCAGACCGAACACCAAATACAACATCAAAATACTACTAGACCGAACACCTCAAGAACACTAACAATTAGGCTTCAATTTCCATATTCCAAACATCAGCAACCCAGTAGCAACGACACCAACAATAAATATATTTGTTGCTCGCTTTAATTTTTCATCAAAAGCATTGACTTTCTTCAACAATCCCCACATTACCATGTTTGCTTGTGGAGGGTGTCGATCTTCATACCAAAGAAAATAGTCACAGCCACCCATTTTCTATAAAAACCAATCAAAAAGAATTAGACGCCAACAATTAATCATCTAACTGACTTAAAAAAAATAAGGGAAACAAAGAATTTTACCTTTGAAATTCTACAAGTAAAAAATCTACGCCCTGAATTTAATTGGGTCCATAAAGGCTTTAATAGTGCTTCATTACCACACCTACAATATCGACCTTCATCTACAGATGCCATGGAAGAATTGGAGAACCTCGACATGAAAGTATTAAGGGCCAAGAATTAAAGAAAGGCTGAAGAAGAGAGAAATTGGGGTCTTAGTTAGGGTACAATTGGAGAAAAAATAATGTAAATAGATGATGTGGAGTAATATTACCGTTGGGGATACCACATTAGACGAAATTTTGATGTTTATGCACCCTGAATCAGTGAAAATCACGCGACACTCCAACTGTGCAAAAAGTGTTAAAGTGACACATGGGAACCCTACGTTAGGTGTTTAAAATGAAAATCCTTCAGTTGAGGTGTCTAAGTGAAAGATCGTGCCAAGTTTAGGGGGACACCGATGGGTTAGCCCTAAAAATTTTGTGTAAAATATATGTTCATTGGGCAATTGTATGATTACCCCGAGTGAGTCAGTTGTTATCTCCAGCTGTTTCACTTGCATTTTGTCGGCTAAGTATAGACCATATAGTAATGCATTTAGTTCAGCACTTAAAGAAATTAAAATGGTACATTTATTTTTGCACTATTAGGAGAAAGCCATTGGACACATTGATGCTCATTTGTATAATCTTTGCATTTTTCCTAGCCAAGCATAATATTTTTCCAAGTTGTGATCTTATTTTTTAAATAGTTGTTAGAGTTTTTTATTCTTCTATTTCTAGTGATGTCAAGAGAGATAAAGGTTGTTTGTAAAGTCTCTGACAAGCTTAGATAGTACAGTTAGGTTTTTTATACTATATTTTTGGATTCCCCATTCCCCAATGTCCTTTTCTCTAGTGAATACATCTCATTTGAGCATAAGTGGTTTCCTTTTATTGTTAGTAGTTCCCCAGATGAAATTTCGTTGCAAGCAGTCTATTTGTTTGGTTATATTAATGGGGAATTTGATGTATTGCATAACATGAGTTTGAAATATTGCTAAGGGATGTTGTTAATATTGTATTTATATGTTTTGATGATTTAACAAACTGTGGGGTAGTAGGATCCGGTAGAGGGACCTGATCCTTCAAACTAAAGGCATTCAGGACAAGTTAGTGGAGTGCAGCCATAATGCTGCCAAATCTATTGTGGTGGGTAGGCATGGCAACAGAGATGCAGAGCTCTCGTCCAATGGTGTGTTACTAGGTTTGTTTGACTCTCATATACATGAGAGATATTGATAAAAAACAACCTAGTTTTTGCAATCAATAATACTCAAAGCAAAAATCATTCTCTTAAGGAAGAACTATTGATATAGTGATTTCATCAAGGTTTGGGGATGCAGGTTAATCTCAATACAAGTTTTCATCCTTAGACAAACGATCAGGCGAAGCACACAATTCAAATGCTCAAAGATATATTATGAGCATATATGTTAGACTTCCAAGGGATTTGAAATGATCATTACCTCTTACCAAATTTACTTGTAATAATAGTTATCATTTTCGTATTGGAATGGTCCCTAATGAGGATTTTTATAGATGGAAGTGAAGATTCCCCATTGGATATTTTGAGGTAGGTGAGTCAAGATTAGTTGGACCCAATTTAGTTCACAAAGAAGTGAATCAGGTGAGGATTGTACATGATCAGTTGTGGATAGCTCAGAGCCTCTAGAAACTATATTCTAATGTGCAATGATGGGACTTAGATTTTGTGTTAGCTATCAAGTATTCCCAAAAGTCTTGCCTATGAAGGAAGTTATGATATTTGTATGAATAGGTAGGTTTAGTCCACGATTCAGCATACCTTATAGGATCGTCTAAGGGTAGGTTGAGTGGATTATGAGCTAGAGTTTCCTTTAAAAGTAGAGTTTATTCATCAAGTCTTTCATGTATCGACATTACAGAAGTATGTAGGAGTCCCTTCTTGGGTTGTTCCTTTTGAGGATGTTTAGATCTCTAGGATTTGTCCTATGAGGAGACCCCAATTATGATTTTAAATTGGAAACTATGAGCCATTTTCTTCCTAGGTAAGTACTACATTGGTGTTGCCACCACAGAGTCCGTTAAGTAAATAATGAGATGTTTCCATCAGGTAGATTTTAGAGCAATGTCATGATGGGTAGGTGTTTACATTCTAAGGTCCATTCAAAGTTCTGATGTTTTTTAGCATCAAGAAGAACTTATAGAACATTTTTGAAGATCAAGAGATGAACTTGATAATAGTGGCAATCCGCATAGTCAACCTCTGGATGTACATTATGGAGGAAATTACCACAAGGGATCTCTTCAATTTCATTTATTTTCCTGGGGATAACCTCGATCCTTTCTTTTGAGACCAGGGAACTTAGGAACTCTCTTGAAGACACCTTAAAGCACACTTCTATAGGTTCAACTTCACATTTCACTATTGTAATATTGTGAAGGCTTCTTTCAAATGATCCAGGTATTTCTTTACTCGCAAGGACTTCACCAACATGGAATCAATATGCACCTCCATTCTTTTGTTGATTGGTGTTGGAACATTCTAGTGATGAGTCACTTATAAATAACACTAGTATTTCTAGGACCAAAGGCCATAACATTGTAATAATACGTACCTTGGTGGGTGATGAATGTCATTTTCTAATAGACGCCTAGTTCTATTAGGATATTATTATATCTTGAATAGACATCTAGGAAATTGAACATTTCATGCCAGGAAATATCATTTATGAGCTGATCAATATTTTTCATGGAAGAGGAGTCTTTTAAATTTGCCTTATTAAGATATCTAAAGTTTATGCACAACGTGCATTTTACCTTGCCTTTGGGACCAACCATGATGCTGGTCAACTACTAAGGGTCTTGGACCTCCTATTTTGATTCGACCTTTAGGAGTTTCTTAAATCTTCACATTTGTAGCTTTGAACGTTTGTCGATATTATGGTCGTAAATTATGCTTTATCAGTTGGAATAGGGGGTTAACATTTGGCATGTGTGTTGTGATCTCCAAGTATATACTTATTATGTCATCATGAGACCAAGCAAAAAACCATGAATGTTATTTTTAAGAAATGAAATATGTTTATCTTTGAGATCAAAGTCGGCTTCTAAACCCAAGTATACCATTTTTGGGCCTTATGGTAGGAGAATGATAGTGTCAACTTCAACAATGTTAGTTGTTTTACCCTCATCGTAATGTGTTGGGAACTCTGAGGATGGTTCTTATAGGGTATTTTCATTTTAGTGGAGTGAATCTCGAGGAGTCCCAGAGTCCTCTCATTCATTATCATCATGTGATGGATCTTCAGGAGTTTGTAATGGTGTATCTGAAAGAGTCCTCAAGTCCTGCTAATTGTTTGGGTCCAAAGAGGTGTCTCCAAGCATTGTCAGATGTCTACGTTGTGATTGATATTTCTTATATTGGGTAAGTTTGTTGGTTATGTTTACTGAATAACATTCCCACGAGCCCTTTTTTCCCTACAAATCTTCATGATCCCTCAAGGATTAGGAAACTTGATCACCTTATGTAAGGTTGAAGGAATAACTTCTGTGTCATGTTTTATGGCCTTCCTATGATTTTTTTTATAGGCAATCACATTAGACATTACTTTTGTCATGCCCTGAGCCTACACCTTGGACGTGGCAGGCACTCGAGAACCATTGTTTGCCCCAAGCAAACCATTGGCCTGACTCAACTCTCAGAGGAAGACTTACTGAACAATAAGGGACCCTCAAACATAACTCAACTCATAAAGACATCATTACTAAAATTAGTTTAGCTCAATATAGTCTGAAATGTTCAATAACATAACTGTTCAACTCAAGTCTTAAACATTTAACAATAGAAATGGAAAAGACTCCTCAAAGCACTACTATCTATGAAGCCTCTAATGACAATGGTGGAAGTCGGGACAAGACCCACAACATCCTAACAAAACTGAAAAGTAAATGGGAATCCTCTGGAAGCAAGGAGGCTCACCAAAGCAACTCTGGAAATGCAAGTGGTATCAACAGTGCGCCTGTTGATGACCCTGAACTCCTGTGTATGCATCATGCAAGATGTAGGTCAAATGACGTCAGTACATTTAATGTACGAGCATGTAAGAGGAACTCTAAAGCACATACATAAGATTGAACTGGTAAAAAGGAAGAACATACTCACCTCGTGCAACTCAACTCAACTTAAGGATACTCAAAGATACTCAAACTCAGAAATACTCAACTCAGTTCAATATAAAAGCAACAATAGAGATGCATTATAAAGGAAGTTTTTAAAACAATAGATAATGACTCAATGTAATTAAAAATACGATAATAACTCTTTTACTCTTATTTGGGAGATTCTCTAACCAACAACTATCACTATGAGCTATGTGATGATACAACATCTCGCCCACGCTGCCTGAACTGTCATATACCTTGCCGTAGTATAATACATCCTCAACTAAGTGGATCCACTGAGCTATGCTTAAAAATCAATAAGAAATCATCTAAAAAGTATGACCTTTTTTACCCACGTTGGCATACATGGTTTATGAGGACTTTGAGTTGTCTGAACTCGTCCCCATATCGGTGCTCAATACTACTCCCAATAATATAACTCATGCTCATATGTTAAAAACTATTTCCTCATCCTTAAACTTTGATATTATTACTCAAAAGGTCCTCGTAAAAGAGATAGTGCTCAAACTCCTCATGAACTCATTTGGAGATCGAAGTTTTCTCTCATTTTAAATGTAAAAACATTTACTCTTGGGACCTTAGTTCCCATATATTCATTTTTTAAAATGAAACTCAACTTTCCTCATCCGCATAATCAAGTCTTAAAACAAGTTTTAAAAGTTTGTAAAATACTTCTCAAAATGACTCGAAAGGTCCTCTCAAACATGACTCTTAATCTTTTCTTGAATTTGAAATGTGAATTCAAGATATATGATTCATGATATATATGACCTCTCGATGATTAATGAAGGTTTAAATAGTTAGGATTAAGAAATGAATGAAAGCTCGTCTAAAAGGAACAAGTACGGATCGAAGAACGGAAGAGGAAGTGGGCTGACACTCCTAGTGCATCCTTAGCGCGCCGTGCCAGCCCTCCACTTACTGGGGCTGGTTTGTGGCGCACTGCAGGCGCAAGGCGCCAGCCCTTCTGGTCCATTTGGGGGGCTCCACTCCAGCCTATTCCCAGAATGTTCCGACGAATTTTTCTTCTCAATTTCTAACCCTAATTCACCTAGAATCGATTGATTTCTCCCAAACACTCTTAGATTCGAATACCCAACATAAGGAAATGAAAATATACTCAAAAACAACCCTCAAACTCGTAACATTCACCTCAAGAACTCATCAAATCTCATTATTAAAGATTTAAGAACAAAACTTCAAGAAACTCATCAAGAACCTCAATACATGGATTGTCATGGACGAAATTTAACTCATGATTGGCGTGAGGGTGAACGAACCCATCACTATGAAAGCTTACAAACCTCATAAGGATCAAATCCTTGGCGAAATTCCACGAAGATCGCAAGAACCTTGAACGAATGCTTGAACTTCTCCTTTCTTTCTCCTCTTGAACTTCTCTCTAAAACCCTAAGCGCGTTTAGGAATTGTGAAAACTGATCTAAGTCAGTTTAGACCCCTAAAATATTACTAAAAATGAGTTAGGCTAGTGGGGTAAGGAAAATACCAAAATACCCCTCCTTAATTCGGATGAATCTCCTTAAACGGATAGGTTGAACTCAAACAGGCATATCTCTCTCATTCGAACTTGAAATTTAGCAAACTTGGTGGCGTTGAAAAGCGGACTCAACAATCTTTCATTTGATACCTTATGGGTCACTAACTCATGTTTTACTAAAAGTTATGATCATTTGAAGTTGACCCAAAACTCATAATTTAAGGGTAACTTGCAAAATTCTCAATTTGGTTATTTCCAATTTAGTTCTTTCTAAAAATAGCTCTTTCTAAGAAATGAAACAAACCCGATTTCTCAATACAGATACATAAACATTATATTCATTGATAACCAAATTATAATAATAACTCTTGAATTACAAAGAGAAGTACTGAAATAACAAGTAACTAAAGATAGAGATAAGAATGGGGATGAGAAGTTAAGACTCTAGAAAGAAGATGAGAGGAACAGACGGTTTCTTCATAATACGCATAACCTTTTTGTCTAACCCCTATTTCTATTTAACCAATTGATGATTGGGCCTGGATCCCAAATAAAACTCTAATATTTTACTCGACCCAATAATTCCATATAAAACAGTCTCATTCACAATTCCTAACACATAGGCCCGTACAAAGTCGACTTGATTCACAATAATACTCCCATCCTGAATAAGAACCTTGTCCTCAAGGTTCGGGTAGAACAATATTGATATCATTACGGCAAACTTGTTAAGACCTGGATATGTGTTAAGAGTTGCTTTAACAAGTATTGTATCTTCTTTATCTTCTTGATCAATCCTTTGGAGGGAATATATCAATAGCCACTTGACTAAGGCAGTATCAAATATGACATTCTCATCAACATTTGCATAGGCTGTAATTGGAAATACATCAATATAGACTAACAGGAATTTCAATGACAATGTTGCTTCCATTTCATTTTTAGTCAATACACTGATGTACTGGTTAATGTGGTTCATCATTGTATCCACATTATGATAAGCAACTTCAAGTTGAGACCATATAAATGTACATAGGTCCAGAGAAAGGCATTAGCACTTGCCATTAATATATCACAAGGGGTTGGATAAAAGCAATAACCTTTTTCAAATTCAAGTTATGCACATGCTGGATAGAACCATGAAGTAAGATTCTGAGAATTGCTCACTCCTTGGAATTCTTGATGGACAACTATACGACATATATTGCATTTTATTTTATTATTACCATCCAAATCTTCAATCCATCTATATTTACCACATCGCTCTGTGGTCCACTTTGCAAGAACATGCTCATGTTCTTGTTTGAAGATTTCAAATAGTTGTTGGTGATCTACTTTCTGAGAATTCCAGCATCGCGCCATCTACTTTTCAATTCCAACAATAACAACAAGGAAGGATTCT
Source organism: Solanum acaule (assembly GCA_036250505.1). Lineage (NCBI taxonomy): Eukaryota > Viridiplantae > Streptophyta > Magnoliopsida > Solanales > Solanaceae > Solanum > Solanum acaule. Next base: position 7,959 of record JAJOOR010015315.1, read on the forward strand.
CGTTGATGCATAGTTAATACGCAAATTGGTCTCTTAAGTTGCTTAATTATATTCACAAGAACATCTTGAGTTTGGATGTGGAACAAAATACCACTATTCAAATTGTTTAACTTCACAAACTGCCGATGTATTCCAGGATCCATACATGTAAAATTATACCCTTTCCAACTAAATTGCTTTGAGACCCCAAACATTTAAGATCATTACTGTCACATTCAACAAGTTCAGGACGCATGTCCAAGGATAAAATAATAAAGCAGCCAACATAGTTCCAGTTCCGACCATCATTAGTAACTTTGCTCATAAGTTTTGCATAATTGAAAGGGTAAGGAATAGAAGGTATCTCCTCCCAACATTAAGCAAGCCCGAAAGGGTAAGCAAATAATTGATTCCAACGATCATCTAAAGCTTTGCAAATATCAAACATGTAAAGGTCACATGTAGTAGATACTATAGAATTGATCCAGAATGAAGGCCTGTTTGCATTTGCAATCACAAATTCTATAGGTTTGTTTCTGATGTTTACAATTTCCTCTTCATCATTCTTGTCTTTATTTTCAACATCATCACCACAACTATTTTCAATTTTGGGAACAGAACTTACCAGATCATTAGGGGTAATGAAAAATTCAATAGGCTTACTGGATGTACAGAGAGAATTTGCATCTTTGTGCCTATCAGACGATTCACCAAACACCTTGTGCGCATTGGTATTGCTTTTGCATTCTGATTGTTCACCGTTATATTGCGATAAAAGTGAATTGGTTAGTTTCTCCATTGTTGATGAACATATGTGTGACTTGGGAATAGTAAACCTGACTCACTGAGGCTATCCTCACAACAATTTTGGTACTCCGTCACATATGTTACCTATTCGAGATTAGCGAATCTCCCTCCCGTGGGCTCAAATCCTTTTTGTTTAAATCAAATTCTCACCTTATCAGCAAAATGCGGCCAATCAATTAGTTGATTATTCCTAAACAGCCATTGGTACCATTTCAATGCTTCACCATCAAGGTAGAATGACGCCATGTTAAGCTTCTGATCTTCCTCAATTTTATGGAAATCAAAATAATGCTCTGCTTGGACTATCCAAGTCTCCGAATTCTTGCCTCCAAACTGCCATAATTTTGCATTTGTAACTGTATTTTGGGGTTCAAAAGAGGTAGCCTTTTCCCCCAAAACTTCCAGTAACATCGAACGAAATTCTGTGAGATCTTTACGGATAGAATCCTTCATTTCTCGTATTGAATCATCAATGAAATCCTTGAGTACTCTATGGTCCTCCATTTGAGAGACCTCTGGATGAAAGCACCATTGAAACAAACCCGATTTCTCAATACAGATACATAAACATTATATTCATTGATAATCAAATTATAATAACAACACTTGAATTACAAAGAGAAGTACTGAAATAACAAGTAACTAAAGACAGAGATAAGAATGGGGATGAGAAGTTAAGATTCTAGAAAGAAAATGAGAGGAACAGACGATTTCTTCATAATACGCATAACCTTTCTGTCTAACCCCTATTCATATTTAACCAATTGATGATTGGGCCTGGGTCCCAAATAAAACTCTAATATTTTACTCGACCCAATAATTCCATATAAATCAGTCTCATTCACAATTTCTAGCACATAGGCCCGTACAAAGTCGACTTGATTCACAACAGACTGAGGTGTTACAACTTCGAAGGGGGTTTCCATAGTAATGCCTGTGGAGATCGTTGGTAAAAAGATAACCTTGAAAGTTCATTCACTATCATTGTTGAACATTCATAGCACCATGTTATAAGGACCATCCACTTGAATTTTCTCTAAGAATTGTGCATCGGTGAGGTTACTGAACTACCTTGGTCAAGCAAAACAAATTTAGCCTCTATTTTAGAAATATCTAAAGTGATTATTAAGGCATCAACATGGGGAAATATCAAACTATTTTGTCATCTTCATTGAAGGCAATTTCATTGACCATGTCGTAGACTCGTTTGTAGTGAGTGACCGATATTTTGATGGACTTATGTCAAGAAATCCTGTTGATTGTAGCTCTTCCAACTATGACATTGATAACTCTCTTTGGGGAATTCGGCCATGGATAGTCGTTGCTAGAACAGTTCTTTGCAAACACCTACTTCCCCTTGTTGTCTCAAGAACTCTCGAAGATAACCCTAGTTTAGTAGGTGAGATACCACTAGTTGCACTCCTCGACAGGTTTTGGTCTTGATCCGATGATCATTGTGGTGTTCACACCAGTAGTGTTTGTTTTTTTCTAGGATCTAAGCTCATTCCCTTCGTCCATTAGACCTTGTTCCCTAGAGTGTTCGTTTCTTCGACTAGCTTGAATGTGGTACTCACAAAGCATTACTTCATCCTCACAGACACTAGCACTCTGAATTATTGGACAAGTCTAACATTTCTCCTTTGGCTGGAAAAACAAGGTTAGTCCAGCTTGAATTCTATTTCTTGATTGGTCCCTTTCATGATGCTATTCAATACGTGTCATAAAGAGTGGATATACTCCTTCCTTCGAGGCCTGAGAACTCAAACTAGGACCTGAGGTAATTCTCGTTATGGTTGTTGGACTGGCTTGAAATAATGTATCGATATAAGGTCTTTAACCCGAAGCTTACACATCTTTCTACATAGTGAGGGGGAATTTATTCATACTTCATTTGAGTTTTTGGGTAGCCTATGAGCTCTCAACGCTGAGATAATCTTAATAATGTTCTTGAAACCGAATTTTAGTGAGTAGGAGGGGTATAGCCATAGAGAAGTCAAAATAGAGGTTTCGGTGGTAGAGGGGAAGGTATAACCATACCACCACTCAGCTAATGGAAGGAAGTTAGACCATTTGTGTCAATGCACAAGCATCTAATGCATATTTCTAGACATTTATTGTGGACTTCAGATTGACCATCAGCCTGTGAATGATAATTAGTGGAGGTTTAGATTTGAACACCTTGTAAGGATAAGGATTCTCTCCCAAAGGCACTATTGAAAACAAGGTCTTTATCACTTGTAATGGTAGTTGGTTGACCAGAGGGACTCCAGTAAGAGTATTAGGCCATAAAAAATATAAGTTTAGACCTCAATTCTCTGTTGTTCCCAACCACCAGTTTGCTATTTCTTCGAAGTTGGCTATTCAACCAAGTATACAACTTATAACTAAGCATTCATAGAAAACTTAGTGATCAAAGCATGTATGAAATAATCATGAGTCCGAGTGGCCTCAAGTTCCTTTTGAATATCAAACTTCATAAATATCATGAGGAAAAATAGCTCAGCTCCTGGCGTCCCGAAAAGGACATCTAGAGCTATATGTTTTCGTACCCTTTATTATAGTGTATCTCAAAGTCAAAAGGTAAGAGATTTTCCAACCATCTGATTTTGAAACCAGTGTGTAAATTTTGTTCCACGAGCAATTTCAATGCCTTTTGGTCTCTCCTGACTATGAAATCATCTCTAAGTAATAGGATTAATTATTTGGTGACTACAAACACCAAAGTTAGTAACTCTCTATCATAGATGGATAAAACTGCATATCTAGGGTACCATTGTTGATGTAATTAGTTATTGGATGTGCCCTCTACAAAAGAACTACATCAATTTTGGTTCCACTTGCATCTGTTTCTACGTCAAGCAAGCAAGAGTAATCACGGAGAGCCAAAATAGGTGTTGATGTGAGAGTACGTTTGAGGCAACGGAAGGTAGTATCAACATCATGAGTCTAGTACAAATTATCCTTATTTTAAATCTCATTCAAGGGTTTAGTGATTGTCGCATAACCCATGATGAACTTTATATAGTTGTAAGAATTATTATTAATTACTATTAATTATTTCTTACTTATGGCCCAAGTTTACTTGGAATCCAAGTAATACCATAAATAATATTTAATAAGGAATAGATCTCGTCCGTACATTGGTTACTTGATGGACGTATCAGATTAAGTCATAACCTCTATAAATTGGTCATCCCTCCACCCATTAGGGTTACCACATATTCTCTATATTAATTCCATCGCTGACGGTTGTGGTAACATAAAGTTAGGGCAAGGAGGTAGAAACCAATTTACGACTAACGCTTCCGCTTCTCTCTGTGATGATGTCTTCCTCATCAGGTATGTTCCCTAACATTCTCTATGTAAGATTATCATGTTCCAGATCCTGAAAGTATTTAATCTTACATGTGGCATCAGAGCCTGAATTATTTTGAACGGATAATTTTACATATATATGAAAATAATTGTCATGTAAGCGGTGGAATTTTGACACGAGAATATCCACGAATCAGTGCCTCAAGCCTTGGTATGTGGAAAGTTTTTGTTTAAGACATAAAAGTATGTGATCTTTTAGCACCTTATTAATTAAATAAATAATAACTACTACTAATTTGTAATTGAAAATTGGTTAAAACCTTTGGATATGTCAGGTGCATTAGTGCACCATTATTCTAAAGAATTTCCTACCAATTATTTATTCTTGTTTTGAATAGTTCGTGCACGCAAATTAGCATACTCTGCATATATTTAAGATTTCCCACTTCATAAGTCTGCAGAATATGATCTCTGATGAGATATTGCGTAAAAATGTATGAATTTGTATATCATAGAATAATCTTCCCATAATGTAATAATTATGTTTTGTTTTAGATTGTGCAATAAATTAAAGTGGTCGTTATACTAAGCAATAAATAATATGTGTACTTAGTGCAATATAGTTTGTTAGTCACCAAAGTGGCCAAACTAGAGAAATTAACGTCTACACATACAATGGTTATGATCACATGTTGCATGTATTATGTTTCTATAGTTTGTTAGTCACCAAAGTGGCCAAACTAGAGAAATTAACGTCTACACATACAATGGTTATGATCACATGTTGCATGTATTATGTTTCTATAGTTTGTTAGTCACCAAAGTGGCCAAACTAGAGAAATTAACGTCTACACATACAATGGTTATGATCACATGTTGCATGTATTATGTTTCTATAGTTTGTTAGTCACCAAAGTGGCCAAACTAGAGAAATTAACGTCTACACATACAATGGTTATGATCACATGTTGCATGTATTATGTTTCTATAGTTTGTTAGTCACCAAAGTGGCCAAACTAGAGAAATTAACGTCTACACATACAATGGTTATGATCACATGTTGCATGTATTATGTTTCTATAGTTTGTTAGTCACCAAAGTGGCCAAACTAGAGAAATTAACGTCTACACATACAATGGTTATGATCACATGTTGCATGTATTATGTTTCTATAGTTTGTTAGTCACCAAAGTGGCCAAACTAGAGAAATTAACGTCTACACATACAATG
>JAJOOR010015316.1:0-16312 GCA_036250505.1 Solanum acaule
GCTCAAAGTAGAAGATCGATCTTCTTTGTTAATGGAAGACCCAGAATCAATTTTGCTTCGTGAACCAAACAATTATTGGTTCAAAGCTCTGATACCATGTTGAAATTCAGAGAGAAAAATTGTAAACTGTATGTTTCATGTTTATGAATAAAACCTACTTACAAAGATGAATGTGTATCTATATATATACAAGTATAGAAGCTTCTAGATTCTAGACTACTCATCTAACAAACTCTAACAAACTCTAACAACTTAACTAACTAATCAGAAAAATAGTTACAAATAGTAATACTAACTAACTATCGATTTAGTATCTTCAATAAGATGGAAGTTCGTGTTTTCCTGAGATATCATACAACAAATATCAGCTTCAGCAGAACAAGTTACAGAACGATCATCTGTCCAATTATACGGACCAACATGCAGTAAAGATAGAAACAACCTTTTTTTCCCCTTGGACTTATGGCAGAAAGAAATTTCGAACAGAAATATGGCCAACAGCTCATTTTTGGACTTGAGGAATTAGTAAACAAGAGAGACAAAAAAGAAGTCACGGGACATATTTCTTATGAGTAAATACTTGTGGGTAATTTAAATATTGTTGCTGAACTAGACATTTAATTATAAATCAAATAATACATCAAAATAATGTCTACAAAATGAATTTGCAAAAACAGTAGTCATAAACCATCCATCTCATTACCCAAGAGAAAGCTCAATGAATGCCTATAAAACATTTACTAAAAATGGTATTAAACAGAGTTGAGTACTTACGTTTGACTGTCAACAATGGCATAAGAGATTGTTGAATGACACCCTTTGGACACCTGAAATATGTTATAGTATGATGTTAAGAGGTAAATTTGATGCTTCAAAAATTTTAATTGACAGAATAGGCGTGCTGCGAGCTACATCATCCTTGCATGCAAGAGAAAAGTGTAAGATGCACAAAAACTTTCACAGTTAACCTGTGGCTGGCTCACCACAATAAAAGATGTATCAATGTCATCAGCTTCTAGCTCGTTCAGTATTCTTTTCCCTTGAGAGTCATTCGTGACCTACTAAAAAAATTGTGGGAAATGTAGAGAATATTATTCACATAATTGTGGAAGAGTTGGACGTGGATAGAAGGGAAAACTAAGAAGAACATCAAGGAAGACAATCAATGATACAACGGTGGCAGGAACAGTAAAGTAGTAGATTCAAAGGTAGAGTATACACAGACCTTACCACTACCTTGTGGGAAAGACCTCGGAAATGAAAAAAAGGAATAGGCAACAAGAAGCCACAGAAAGTTCGGACCTTGGATATAATTCTTGGAGTTAAACCCAAACGAGCTGCACACGTCATAGCATTCCCAGTATTCCCACCATCCTGAACTAATACAAAGCCAATTATCCATTGAAATTCCAATTAAAAATAAAAAAATTGAGCTCATTCTTCAGATTAATAACATAGAAAAATCAATTAGACCTGAAAGCTGGTGCTACGAATTTTATCATCAGGCTTAGGATAAGAATCAACAGTAACCAATGCCACCATCCCACAACCCAACTGCTTCAACCACCCAAAAAAAAAGAAGTTAAAACCCCTCGTTTCAATTTGTTTGTCCGACTTTATTTTTGTCCGTCATATTCTCAAATTCCGTGTCAAGTCAAAATCAGACAAACAAATTGAAGCAGAGCCGAGTAATTAGATAAATCAAATCCAAGAAAATCTTAAGAAGTGAAAATCAATAGCTAGTAAAGAGGACTGGATGAGTACACACAACAATGGTGTCAATTGGGATTGCTGACCTAGATGGGGTTGAGTGAATCGACATTTTAACCATAAATTTTCTGCAGTATGAACATAAAATTAGCTCAATTAACACAAAAATGGAAAGACCCAAGTTGGAGATTTTAAGAAATTAAAGTTTTGTTGTTGATTGTATGAAGAACCTGGAATAAGAAAGTGTGAAGATTGATGGAATGTGACATCTTGACGGCAGCGAAGTGGGTAATTTAAGGCGGGAGCCACCTGTAACAAAGTGTAACGCCCTCATATCTGGGGGGTGAGCAACGAGGCTATCTTTTGGGCGTTGACCCTTTACAGATGCAGACCAAAGTTGGAGACGACAGTTTGTTTATATCAACCGATAATAAAATTATATTTATATCATTGCCATATAAAGTCTTTGACGGTATCAAACTCTTGATTGTTTTATAATTTGTTGATGTTTGTTTTGAGCAAAATATAATTTATCAACTCATTTACATGATTTATTTGATTTGTTGTCTTGTTTTTAAGTGTATTTAATGACTTTTTTGGTGTTAAATCTCAATACCTAAATTGGTATTAGATCGATAAATTAATAATCGATAAGTCAATATCTCAATGATTCTTTAACAAATTTCAAAAGTTCTTTTTTATGTGTATCACACTCATTATGTCATGTAAGCAAAAAGTGTCAAAATAATTCAGTGAGACCCTACATAAGGTGTCTAAAATGAATATCACCCAATTAACCCAATTAAAATATCTAAGTGAAACATCGTACCAATTTTAGGAGATCACTGATGAATTAAGCCTTTATTTTTTGTGTTTGAATATAAAAATCTCTGAACAAATCATCAACAATTTCAGATATCCAAAACCAGAAGTACAATGTAAACATGATAATGAGCTGGACCACAAGTCCCCAATCATTTGAAAAGTATTATATTACAAACCGAATCACAAATTACAAAACATTCACGTGCCTAATAGAAAAAGTAGTACTATAATTGAGCAAGTATGACTAAAAATAGTCTCTCTACTTTCAGGTTGAGGTTAAAGATTTTCATATATATCATCTCGACAAATTTCATCACATTGGATATATGATTGTTTCTATTGGTTCATAAAAATAATTAAGGAATTTATGATAAAGGTGATATAATCGTGCTTTGAGAAGTGTTTTGTTTAGCAACAGAGTATAAGACAGAGACTGAGCAGAAAAAGAAGGAAAATGGAGGGTAAAGAAGAGTGGAGTAAGATGCCAATGTGAGAGGACCAAAAACAGACCCAACCATTTTAGCATACGTTTGAGTGATTTGAAGTTGTTGAAATGTATTTGATCTGACCATCGTAGGCAATACAGTAAATGAGGAAACTCGCGATGGCCAAATACATTTTAATAGGGTGTATTTCAAAGGGGGACGTATTAGTTGCTTGGTACTTGAGTTGGAGAAGCTCAACCATAGTTGGGAAAATGTAAGAGATTAGTATCATGTTTTGATACTGAGAAGAAGAAGGGGATATGAATATATATTGCTCTTGGTGAGGAGAATAATTAATATTAATGGTAATGCTTGTGAAATTGATCTGACCATTAATGGAGTTTCGGCCATTGGGCAAAACTGCTGCGATTTATTCTACTCATAGCATCCACCATTAAAGGACCAAAGTTTTGTTGGGTATATAGCAAGAGTTAATGGAAAATGAAGAAAATTTGAAAAGAGAGGAACTTGAAAAGTTTTTTATGTCTTAGTAAAAAGACATTTCTCCCTCACTGGTGGTGGAAAGGAAAATAAAAGTGTTTAAATAGAGAAACACTTCTAATAGTTGTTAAAAGAGTTGGAAAGAGGGACCCCTCGTGCTGTCAGCGCTTGGCTTCGGCTTATGATTGAGAGATTATTCTTTTGGACAAAGTTTGTTTTAATTATTTATTAAATTAAATTAAATTAAATGGCCAAAACGTTTCAATTATTTTGTTAATTAACCGAAACGTTTCCGACCCGATTCAGATCTGCGCGACTTGTTTTATTTAAAACACTTTCCTGTTTTAATTTGAATTTCCCGCCGTTGGAGATGACTGTTCTGAAAGATTACAACTTTTCAAGAACAGTCATATGACCGTTTGAAAGGTTGCAAACTTTCATCAATGGTCTTGTGGTTTCTGAAAGGTTGCAACCTTTCAGAACCAATGCTTCTTGGTTATAAATACCAGTGATTCTTCAAACTTTCAACTTACGAAAATTTCTGATTTCTTCTTCTTCTGCACAAAATTTTATTCGTGTACTTTACTGTTATTGAGTGGCTCACTGACACCAGAAGTTTGGGTATCAATACACCGGTGATTGAGATCATTCTATCCTGGGAGGACATATTCCAAATCAAACATCGGATACTAGAGGAGAATAATTTCCTTAAGGGAACACCGTTCATTCAGTGGGCTTGATCTTCTTTCCATTCTGTTAATTACAGATTCTAGTACATTTTACATATTTTAATTTTTGTTAATTAATTTTTGTTCTTCAATGTGTGATTTAAACTTTGGTAATTTAGTGTTTGTGCAAAGTTTTTGTTATTACTAGTATTGTTTAGAATACAGATTGACTAACAGGTTTGACACAAGTACACTTGCAAGTAATTAAGGTGTCTGGCTTATATTGATAGTCATATGCATCTAAAAGAAGAAAAAAAAGATGGTATCTTTTCTATTTCTATACATAGAACCCGCAAAGGGTTAAGAGAGTTGTTTAATTTAAATTGTTTGGGTAATAATCTTCTTTGGGTGTTTAGATTGACTAATTGTACACGGTGGGTTCTACTCATTTTTAGCAGCATACACTTTCCCAACTGACTAATCCTTTTTTTCTTTGAGAGTGGGGTCTATGTATGTCGGACATGTTTTGATTAGTGCAGAGAAGGTTCCCTTTCCCACCTAATGGAGATATTCTTTTTATGGTATACGTGAGTCAAATTTTAATAGATGACATATATAATTTTCTACGGTAATATAAACACTTAGCTCAATTAACACAAAAATGGAAAGACCCAAGTTAGAGATTTTAAGAAATTAAAGTTGCCGTTGATTGTACGAAGAACCTGGAATACGAAATAGTGAAGTTTGTTTGAAATTTGAATATGACATATTTGGGGATGAGCAACAACGCTATCTTTTGGGATTTGATAGTTTACAGATGCAGACGAAAGTTGGAGACGACAGTTTGTATCAACAAATAATAAATTAACAAATTATATTTATATATCGCAATATAAAGTCTTTGATCTTGTCAAACTCTTGATTATTTTACAATTTGTCATCATTTGCTTTGAGCAAAATAGAATTTATCAACTCAAGTACATGATTCATTTAGTTTGTTATCTTGTTTTTAAATGTATTTCAATAACTTTTTTGGTGTTAAATCTCAACAGTTAATATATAATCGAATCGATAAATCACATTAATAATTGATAAATTAATATCTTACTAATTCTCTAAACAAGCCATCAACAAATTGAGATATTCAAAAACACAAGTACAATGTAGTAATATTAAGATAATGGCTTAGATTTTGTCAGTTCAAAACCTAGCTCAACCACAAGTCCTAAATCATTTGAAAGGCTTTATTACAAACCGAATCACACAAAACATTCACGTGCTTAATAGAAAAGTAGCTACTAAATTGAGCAAATATGACTAAACAGTCTGCACATGCATCACCTTTGCCGGATTTCATATGTGGAATTAAACTTGATATGTTATGGTCATTGTTGGTTTATCCAAATAATTCAGGAATTTGTGATAAAGGCGATACAACTGTGCTTTGACAAGTGTTCTGTTTAGCAACTGAGATGCAGAGTATAAGATACAGAGTGAGTAGAAAATGACGGAAAATGGAGGGTAAACAACAGAGGAGAGAGATGCAAATGTGAGAGGACCAAATATATCCCCAACCATTTTAGCATAGTTTGAACAAGTTGTTGAAAGGACGTATTTGAGCTGAGCATCGCAGGCAAAACTGTAAATGAAGAAACTCGTGACGGATAAATACATGTTTATAGGGTGGATTTCAAAGGGGGAGGTATTACTTGGTTGGTACATGAGTTGGAGAAGTTCAACCATAGCTGGGAAAATGAAAAAGGGTATGTTTCTGCGTTGAGGAGAAGAAGGGGATACGAATATGTATTGCTCTTGTTGAGTAGGAGAATAATTAATATTAATGGTAATGCTTGTGAAATTGATCTGACCATTAATGGAGTTTCGGCCATGGGCAAAACTGCTGCGACTTGTTCTACTCATAGCTTCAGCCATTAAAGGAGCAAAGTTTGATACAACACTTGAGAGTTGAGAGTAATTAAGATAGTGTATAATTCTCCTATATATAACACTTGAGAGTTGATACAACATTTAATTATCTGTCGTTTTTTTCTGTATAGTACAAAAAGGGAGACTTAAATGAAGGAACATGTAAGCAAGCTGACGTAAGGTGACACATTGGAACTTATTAAGGACTTTCCCATTGGTGGTGGTCCCGACCCCCTGCGTTCAAAGGGATTTATTTTTTAGTTACATTTGACTTAAATCATCCTTTAAAGATACTTTAAAGGTATCACTAAACACCTTGGTCATTAATATTAGCCCTAAAAAAATCTTAGTAGATACTTTAAAGGTATCACTAAACACCTTGGTCATTAATGTTAATCCTAGAAAAATCTTAGTAGATACTTTAAAGGTATCACTAAACACCTTGGTCATTAATGTTAATCCTAAAAAAATCTTAGTAGATACTTTAAAGGTATCACTAAACACCTTGGTCTCAAATCTTAGTAGATATTTTATCTTGAAAATATTAGTTTGGGTATACTTAATTGTTTTATTTGATAGTTTTAAAAAATAAAAATAGTTGATAGCTTTGTTGTTTTTATTATTAAGATGAGTATATAATTTAAATGGATTTCAACTATAAATTATTATATAGTACATATGACATGAATCTATAAGGCCATTGAATATTACTTGACCTAATTATACTTGATCGGATCTTTAAGGGCTATGGATGCTATCCGTTTTGCTTTTAGACTAGATATCGGTACTCGTGTTAGTATGGGTCAATTTATATTACTTTTTGGTTTTTATTTATGTGAAGTAAATATAATTTAGAGGATCAATCAAATTTTAAATAGACTTTTTAGATATTTTAAGTTTGATAATTATTATGGTTTTTAGTACTTTTTATGTAATTTTTAATAATATTTTATATGTCTTAATTTATGTGGTATTTATAGAATTCAAGAACCAACCAAATATTTTATATATCTTCTAAATTTTTGAGTTGTTAATTAATGTAATTTATAATATTTTTTATATTATTTTTAGATAATATATGTTATTAGCTCTGTCTCAATTTATGTGAAACTAATAGAATTTCAAACGTTTACCAATTTTTTTTGTATGTCGTCCTAGGAAAGCAGTTGGTTGTTGTCCTAGAAGCACCCAGAAAACATCTGGCAGTTGTCCGGCCAGCTTGCCTACCAAAGGCTATTTGGTCATTCTAGATTATTATTTTTTCATTTTTATTTGTTTGTTTCGAAATAATTAACAACTTAAAATATTTAAAAGATAATTCAAAAAATCAAACTAAATTGACTTTAATAATAGTAATTGTCTCCTCATTTTCCCCCTTTCCCTATCCCCAATTTGAAGAAATAATAATTTTTAAAAACTGGCCAAATTATGTAAAATTACTGAAATTGATCAAAACATTCTTTCTTCTTTTTCCTTCCCATTTTACTATCAATGGCTTCTAACCTTCTTTTTCTTCCATTTCGCCATTAATGACTTCTTTTCCTTCTTTTCTTGCGTCGTCTTCTTCTTCTTCGTTATTTTTTTCTTTTTTCTTTAAAATTTGAGTATCGTAAATGTGAATCATTTCAATCGAATTATATATCAAAAGACTCGAAATATTGAGAAGACTTTATATCTAAATTTTGGAATTACATAGAGATGATTTTGAGTTGATCAAGATTAAATAGTTAGTGTATAGTTCAAGTATAGTCAGTGTTACTTCATTTATACTTAAACTATATTCAACTTTTTGGACGTATCATAATGTATAGTCAATATATAAGTTATATATAGGTGAGGTTATAGTCATTGTATACTTTCTCTGACTTTTGAAAGCTATGTTGTATAGTCCGTCTTTCTATGACTTTTGGCTATTTTTTTTTAATGTAAATAAAAATTATATATAGTACATAAATCTCATATATTTGGGGCCAAATTACAACCTATTCCGGCAGTTTCCCCAATTACAAAAATCTTGGATTTTTCATTACTTTCGAATACATTCTTTGGTTGTCTGATACACTGCAAATGATGCATTACTTAATGGGATGGATGTATCCGAGAGGGGATGGGGATGTATCCGAGAGTGGATGGATTATCCGAGGCGAGATTTTTGTAATTTTCTAAATGGTATGAAATTTTAGAGATAATGATATCTTCAGTTATATATTTATATATTTTCCCCCTAAAATATAATTATATTTGTTATAAATTAATTACTTTATTGTATATATATATTTGAAGATTACCTAATAAAATTCTCAGAACTAACTATCAACAAACAGAAGTATAATGTAACATTACAATAATGGGCTGGACCAACTCATGGGGATTAGATTTTGTCAGTCCAAAATCTAGCTCAACCACAAGGCCCCAATCATTTGCAACTTGAAAGGCTTTATCAAAACTATTATTACAAGCCTAATCACAAATTACAAAACAATTCACGTACGTAATAGAAAAGGTTTACTAAATCGAGCAAGTATGATTAAACAGTCTCTTTACATGCACAAGAATATTGGACATGTTATGATCATTGTTGGTTTATTCAATTAATTCACGAATTTATGATATTTTGAGGGCACTTTGTTCATTTTGATTTTTTATGTATCAATTTATGATATTTTTCACAGGACATTAACTTCATCTTGAGGGCACTTCGGTTATTTTGATATTTCTTTATGTATCAATTTGCTTGTACTTTACCATATCATTTGTATCTTACCTTTCTATAATGAGCCCGGAAGGATATTTTTGTAAATGTGATAAAATGAAGCATTGTTACTGGTGAACCTTATTGTAGCTTCCACACAAAATCATTTTTAATTTTTTAAAAAATATTTCAACTTTAAAAACTTTTCATTTTGAACGCCACCCCCCCTCCCCTCTCCCCGCCCCCACCCACCCTCCTTCAATTTTTATTAAAATTGTTTTTGAAAATTTTTTCAAATTGAAAAAAAAATATTTTTAAGCTACCCCCACCCCCCCACCCACCAAGGCCACCCCGTCAATAAAAATTTGTTTTTAAAAAATATTTCAAAATTTTCAAAAAAAATCATTTTTATGCTACACCAACCCCTACCCCCACCAGCCGCCACCCCCCTCCCCCGTCAAAAAAAATTAAAACTTTATTTTTGATAAATATTTCAAATTTCAATTTTTACGCCATCCTTACCCCTACCCTATCCATCCCCCAACCACCATCCCGTTAATTATTTTTAAAAAAAAAGTTAAATTTTTTAAATTTCATTTTTACAGCACCGGGTCAGAAATTATTTTTCTAAAGAGTATTTTCTTAATCTCAAGTAAAAAATAAAAGATATTTTTCATTCACCAACCAAATATTAAAAAATATTTTCTACTCACCAATCAAACATGAGAAAATATGTTAAATCCTCTAGTTTTCTAAGAAAACATTTTCTAGAAAAACATTTTCTTCATACCAAACACACCCTAAGTTACGACTAATTTTCTTTTTTTACTCCTGCTAGTACATCCTATTAAGTAATAAATAGAATGATAATTTTATTATATATTTTTTAAAAATATATTAAATTTAGTATTTGAAGAAATAGTTATGATTAATAATAAAAATCAATTAAAACTAATTGATAAATTAATTTTCCTATAAAATATAACTATATTTGTTATAAACTAAGTGCTATATATATATATATATATGTATTCGAGAGGGGATTTTTGTAATTTTCTAAATGGTATAAATTTTTAGAGATTATGATAGCTTAGGTTGAATACTTATGTATTTTTCCTATAAAATATAACTATATTTGTTATAAACTAAGTGCTATATATATATATATATATATATATATATTTGAAATTAGCCAAATAAAATTCTCAGAACTAACTATCAACAAACAGAAGTACAATGTAACATTACAATAATGGGCTGGACCAACTCATGGGGATTAGATTTTGTCAGTCCAAAATCTAGCTCAACCACAAGGCCCCAATCATTTGCAACTTGAAATTGGCCATTTTTTTGGTAATCAAATTGACCAAGTGGTCATTTGAAGTAATTATCCCTATATGTATCTAGACAAACTATACCTAATTTTGACTCCATTTTGAGATACATGTATCTGGACATATCTGAATCTATCTGGATGCACTAATATCTGATAAGATACGTAATATTACAGATTAGAATATATCTAACTAATTAGCTCCTAAACTAATGCGATTCATCTTAGTTTTTCGATTATCTACCATAGTTAATTAAGTCACGCTTTCATACAACGCTGTGTGGTGCTTCAATATAACGCTACTATGTGTTGTTGACGGTGTAGTATGTTTTAATTGGAAAAACAGACCACTTCTATTTAATCTCTTTACACTTCAGAGAAATTAGTGGTTTCATTGGCACATACTTCTTTATTCTATCAAAGTAAAAGAAAAAAAAAATCCTACTCTATCAATTTGTCAACCAAATAAAATAGCATATTTAAAATTTATAATTATATATGATATAAGTATAAGTTTGATGTTTAAGGTAATTTGCATTTATGTCAGTACCAAATTACATGCAAAATCCCATTTTAATAATAGAATACAAATTTTATCAATACATACCACTTGTACTCATAATATAACTCTTTGTTTTTTTTTCTTTCTATATATTATTATATTATATAGAAGAGTCATGTTATCACTATTGCTATATCTTTACTGTTCACTTCTATTGCTAATGCTATTCCTAAGCATGCAGGGCCCTCCAAATTGATATTTTGCTCTTATATTTTACTAGACTTTTCATATTACAACATCACTTTGTCATATTTTTCTAGTTTCTAAATCTCTTCTGCAAGGTTTCTTAGGGTCTAGGTGAAGTGTTTGCATTACTACATCAAAAATGATCTTTAATGGCTATTAATTAACGACAATAGATCAATTACCGCTAAATATGTATTTTTAGCGACAATTAACATTCTTTGTATATGTCCCTAAAACCTTTAGCAACATTTAATCTAATGACACTTAATTAATGCCGGTAATGACTTCAACACTCTTTATTAATGTGTCTATTTATTGCCGCTAAAAGTCGTTTTTGTTATAGGGCATTTGGGGTTATATTTGTTAGATATTTCACTCTAAACAATTACTACATTAATCTCAATAATTTATCTAACTAGTGATTTAAAAATGTAATGACCGGCTTTCGTTGTTGTAGAAAAACCAAAGGGGAAAAATTTTGGGCCGGAAAACTTTTCGTAGTAACTTAGGATTTCCTAACCTAGTACAGATTTGGACGAAATCGGAGTCAGTAGGGTCTAGGGAAATCTGGTAGCAATTGGGTGGTTTAAATATGATTTTGATTATATGAGTAGTTAGCTAACGCGTTAAGGAGTTCGTACGACTTTACGGAATTGAATTCAGGTGAGTAGATTTCTCAAAACTGACATTGGCGTGAGTGGATATTTCTGAGTGTCGTTGGTTGAAGGTGTGTTGTGAAATGGGGGTTTTGGAATTATTAAAATAACTCACTGTTTCGTGCAAGCCGCTGGGGAGGGATTTCTGCCGCCAGTGCGGGGCCGCTGAAGCGGGGTGAGGACCGTTGTGGCGGGTTCGACGCGACTTAAGTCGAAAATAAACCCTAAAACGTCTTTATTCTGCACTTTTCGACTTTGAGAGCTAGGAGACGACCCTATACGAGTTCTTGACCGTTTTCACCATTCTTGAGGCTAAAGGTAAGCTTTTCACTCTCCAAATCCATTTTTTGATCCATAGAACGTAATTCAATAGGTAATTATCGATGGGGGAGGGTTTTGATCTAGAAATTATGGTGGAAAAAGCCCTAATTTGGATAGTGGAATCATGGGTATGATCTAGGGTTGTTAGAATTGTTAATAATCCGGGTAATTAGTGATTGTTTATTGATTCCCGTATTATATTGATTGTTTGTAGACCAAGAACAAGCGGAACGAATCCGGAAAGGGAAGGATCAAGTTTCTTAATTAGGGTTTCAAGCTTGTTTCGAGGTAGGTAATGGTTGTGATTCTATGATTGTGTGATATATGTGTGTCTTGCTACATTATGATACATGTATGTATGTGGATGTTGCATTATTGATCACACTGTTATAAATGAGGATATATGACTGTCGAATGC
Organism: Solanum acaule; assembly: GCA_036250505.1. Classification (NCBI taxonomy): domain Eukaryota; kingdom Viridiplantae; phylum Streptophyta; class Magnoliopsida; order Solanales; family Solanaceae; genus Solanum; species Solanum acaule. Next base: position 12,224 of record JAJOOR010015316.1, read on the forward strand.
CATTGAATCATGACTCGATTGTATGATTATGAGAATGTACTTGTGTTTGTGATTGTGGTGTGTTGAATGGATCATGCCACGTTCCGGCATAATTAATTGGGATCGGTTGCTACGTTCCAGCATAATCATTGGATCGGGTACCACGTTCCGATATGCTAACTGTTTGGGTTTGGATTCCATGAGAGAACCAATGACTTGTCATAATTGTGTATCTTGAGAAATGTGAAATTGTATCTTGTTCGTAAGTGTTGATAATATTGTATATGTTCGATATATGCATGTGATTATATTGTTGTATTGATTTATGTATGTTGCACTTAGTGGGATAGCCATGTGATCCTACCAGTACACTGTGGTTGTGTATTGATACTGCACTTGCTCTTATTTTTGTTGAGTATAGGGCATCTTTCTGCGGCTATTGACATACCTCGCTTAGAAGTTCAGTGATCGCCGATTGAATTCAAGGATGAGTCAGTTCTTTCAGGCTGCCATGAGTTCTCCTTTCGTCTATGTCCACATTTCGGACTTAGACTTTTATAGTTAGTTGTTAGTACTTTAGTTTGGGGTTGTAACCCTTCTTGTTTAGACTTTGGTTCATTGTTAGATGTTTTGGTACATTGACTTTCAGGTTCTAGGTGTAATCTTCTGCATTTGTTTAGTTGTTAGATCTTTTGAAAGTTTATGGGAACTTCAGTCTTTAGTCATTTAACTTGCTTCTGTAACTTAAATGCTTTAGTTTTTGGTTTAGTTGCTTGATTTGAGTTGTAGTAGTGGTTCTCCCATCGAAGGGTTACTGTGGGTGCCAATCACGATGGTTTGGGTCGTGACAAAAACGAAATTTAAGATGGTAAAAGAATTTTTAAAACTCTTGTGGCTTTACATTAGAAATATATAAATGTATCGAAACATATTTTAATTATTATGATTTTAAATATGTCATGTAAAAAGCTGGAATTAAAAAGTTAAACAAATAAATTGAAACGAATGAAGTATATATAAACTGCTATTATGTAAATTGTATTTAAATAAAATAAATAAAAATCGATCATTATTAATGGTTGATGTAAATATGACATTATACAATTACGACATCCCATTTTATAACATTTTGAATTGTGAGTGAAATATAAAAATCAACAGATCATTAGGAAGTATTACTATAGAAATTTTTTTATATTTTTTCCAAATGATAGCCAAATCAATGTCAAATAATAGACGTACGGAAAATCTATCACTCACAAATTTTAGTTAAAAGACTTAAAATTCATACGCACTCGGGGGTGTGTTTGGTACAAAGGAAAATGTTTTTTATGAAAAATGTTTTTTGATATATATGCTTATACATAGTCAATATATAACTTCGTATATTTCGAACATATTAATAATTAAGTTTAGCTGAACTATATATATCGATAAGTTTCTGTTGAAATTACAGATAAAGCTCCAATTTTATCTTCTCCATCTTTAGAGATGAAGAAGACAAAGTATCATGGTCTGGATTTGGACTCACAAGTACGTGGCAATTATCAAGCTATATCATGGAAGAGATCTAATTGCAGCCATACATTTAAGAGATTAAATCCTAACCATCCACCGCAGAGGAACCTAGAAGTTTCCACCAAGTCACGTGAGAAGCACAATGCCAGCATAGAAAGGAATAAAAGTTGTTATAGAAGTTACATAGACAACCAATAGGATTTTGACAAATATATTTGTATTTAGAATATCTTAATTTATTTATTATTTTTCAGTCTTATATAAGGACATGTATTTTGTACAGAGAAATACAATGAGAAAATTTCCCAATTACTGCTCTTCAATTTTCTACATGGTATCAGAGCAGCAAATCAATTGATCAACCCTAAATCTCGTTTGAGCAATGACAGGAGAAACAACTGCCACACTCACTACCACCCAAACAATCACCCTTATCATCTTCATGCTTCTGATGCACCTGGTATGACTATCGTGAATAACCCTTTTGATGGAAAGGGTTATCAAGGCTGGAAGAGATGTGTTCTTATAGCCTTGTCAGCTAAAAACAAGTTGGGATTTATCACCGGAGCACAACCAATCCCAGCTAATGATTCTCCAGATTTGCAGGCTTGGAATAGATGCAATGACATGGTGACCTCATGGATCTTGAATTCATTGTCAAAGGAAATCGAAGACAGTGTGATTTACTCGAGAACTGTGAGAGAGCTATGGATAAGCTTGGAACACAGATTTGGTCAGTCTAATGGTGCGAAGTTGTATCACCTGCAAAAGGAGCTCAGCAGGTTAATTCAAGGCACATCTAACATTGCAGGATACTTCACCAAATTGAAAAGACTATGGGATGAACTGGATTCCCTTAATACTAACGTCAAGTGCAACTGTGTGTGCATATGTGAAGGGAAACAAAAGTTACAGAAATCTTTGGAAGATGAGAGACTCATCCAATTCCTTATGGGATTGAATGACACTTATTCACAAGCTAGGGGTAATATATTGATGATCAATCCTTTGCCTGATATTAATCTTGCATATACTTTGATTCTGCAGGATGAAAACCAAAGAGAATCTTATGTAAATTCTACTATCAATCCTGATTCATCTGCCTTTATGGTTGGAAATTCACATCAATATAGAGTCTCTAAACAGGGTCAGAGATCTATGGATTCTTCAAGCAAATTTGCAAATGTTTACCCCAGACCTGCACCTGCTGGATCTCAACAGCCACAGCTACAAGGATTTCCCAGACAAAACCAGAATCCAAGATTCAAAGGCAAGAAAGCAAAATACAACCCCAATGTCACCTGCACTTACTGTGGGAAAACTGGACATGTGGAACTTGAAACTCATTGGTTTTCCAGATGATTTTCAGTTTACACATGAGAAGGGTTTCAATAATCAGGTAAAGGGAAATGGAGATCAAATTAGGGGAAATGGAGTCATGACTATGGAAGAAACAGACAACAAACAAAATTTTGGAATAGATATTTCAAATCAAAATTACTCCCAAGAACAATACAATCAGTTTGTGAAGATGTTCAAACACATGAAGATGGAAGAGGGTACCAACTCAGGGATGGAGATCAATGCTAATGCAGTGGCTGGTACGATTATTAAATATCTTGGTTCATGTTTTTCTGTGACTAACTCCAGCACCTGGATCATAGATTCAGGTGCTTCTGAACATATGTGTTTTGATTCAACTTCTATCAGATCATTATCTTCTCTTACTCCTCCCTTGACTATTAATCTTCCTAATTGTCAAATTATTCTTGTCACTCATATTGGGACTGTATCTCTGTTTTCTGATCTCATTTTAGAAAATGTGTTGTACGTTCCTAGTTTCAAATATAATCTTATGTCTGTGCATAAATTTTGTAGTCAATTTTCTTGCACACTGTTCTTTACTCTTAATCATTGTGTGTTGCAGGGCCTTTCAATGAGGAGGCCTCAAGTTTTTGGTGAAGTTTCAAAAGGGGTCTATATCTGCTCAAGCCTATAGTCAAAGAGTCTGTTTTCAACTTCAGCAAGAACAAAGCTGTTTTACCTTCTACCGTTTCTAATAGTTCTTCAGTTTCCTTTCCTTGTTTCAGTAATGCTAGTTCTTTTTCTTTACCAAATTGTAGTAGTACTACTCCTAATGTAAAGTTATGGCACATCAGATTGGGCCATCTACCTTTCTCATCAATGAAGAATGTCAGTTTCATTTCAATTCCTTCTAATTCTGATTGTTTTTGTGACATTTGTCCTAAGGCAAGGCAGTCAAGACCACCTTTCCCTATCAGTCATATATCAACTAAGTCAATTTTTGATCTCATTCATATAGATACTTGGGGACCATACAAAGTAGCTACACATGATAATTATAAATACTTCCTTACCATAGTAGATGACTATAGTAAAGGAATATGGACTTACCTCTTAAGCACCAAAAGCAATGCTTTTTCAGTTTTACAAAACTTCATTTATATGGTAGAAAGGCAATTCAATCTTAAAGTGAAGAGGATAAGATCAGACAATGCAATGGAGTTGGGCAAAAGTATTGTAGCCATCAATTTTTTCAATTCACAAGGTATTTTGCATGAAACTTCATGT
>JAJOOR010015317.1:0-14005 GCA_036250505.1 Solanum acaule
CAAAGGTTCACTACCTGATACAATTGATCATTTCTCACCTTACAAATTCGTACCTTGACAAAATATGTCACTACGAATGTAGACTTACAATGAAAAATTTGAATTGTAACTCAACCGTATAACACAATCCCCTTATCTTTCAAAGGTTCACTACCTGATACAATTGATCATTTCTCACCTTACAAATTCGTACCTTGACAAAATATGTCACTACGAATGTAGACTTACAATGAAAAATTTGAATTGTAACTCAACCGTATAACACAATCCCCTTATCTTTCAAAGGTTCACTACCTGATACAATTGATCATTTCTCACCTTACAAATTCGTACCTTGACAAAATATGTCACTACGAATGTAGACTTACAATGAAAAATTTGAATTGTAACTCAACCGTATAACACAATCCCCTTATCTTTCAAAGGTTCACTACCTGATACAATTGATCATTTCTCACCTTACAAATTCGTACCTTGACAAAATATGTCACTACGAATGTAGACTTACAATGAAAAATTTGAATTGTAACTCAACCGTATAACACAATCCCCTTATCTTTCAAAGGTTCACTACCTGATACAATTGATCATTTCTCACCTTACAAATTCGTACCTTGACAAAATATGTCACTACGAATGTAGACTTACAATGAAAAATCTGAATTGTAACTCAACCGTATAACACAATCCCCTTATCTATCAACATTAGCTTATACCTTGATGATTTTTATGAAATAATGGATCTTCGCTTATCATTGATCGCATCTCCATCAACAACAACAACAACATGCCCAGTGAAATCCCACTAGGTGGGGTCTGGGGAGGGTAAAGTGTACGCAGACCTTGCCACTACCTCGTGGAGGTAGAGAGGTGATCGCATCTCCATCGATCTTACAATATTTTTCGCTAACAATCCAATCGTTCATTACTAAACTCAAAAACAAAAACAAGCACTTATCATCACGCTCAAGTTAATGTCTGCATAATCCTTTCTCAAGTCTATTTCAATAGTTTTTAACCCATCTGATGGACCCATGACACTATTACCATAGCCACAAAAAACAATGAAATCACGCGTCTCTGAACCCAATTATCTACCCCTCTGAAGATACCTCTTTAGCCTTAAGAATCAAATAAAATATTCTTGCTCTCGCCTCTCTCTAAAGGCTGTACTACCTTCTACTATATTTTTCTTCATTATGTCTCTAGCTCTTTAATTTCTATTCGAATGGTGTCCCACCATCTCTTAAAACTTTCCATACAACCATGTTACTCACCAATATTAGAAAACCACAGTCTTAGATACTCACAAGTCATAATTACTATACATAAATTCGCTTAACCAACAATTTTATTATATAGTTGCATCCCGTCACAATCCATCACGAACTCTTATTACCATTACACTCAATCAACCTTGACTATCACTACGAAGCCAACCTTTCATCAACACGACACCTCAAACTCAGGTATACTCATCAAATTCAGAGGGCTAACCCAATTTTTATGCGCACTTTCTTACCAAAATACTTCAATTGCCTTCACCCAAGTATACTCAATGCGACTTTCTTTATCCATAAGCTTGTCATCCCGGTATCAATCCACTCCTTTATGGCTTAAGATAAATTTACCAGTCCTCATAACACCCACTTTCTTCTTAACAAACAAGACAGGAGCACCCCACGGGGAAGCACTAGGACGGATGAAACCTTTATCAAGAAGCCCTTTGATTTGAGCCTTAAACTCTCTTAATTTTGCTGGAGCCATACGATACGGAGGGATGGAAATGGGGCAAGTGTCAGTTTCCAAGTCAATGCAGAAATCTATATCTTTATATGGAGGCATACCAGACAAATCTGTAGGAAACACCTCCTTAAACTCAGATACCACAGGAATAGACTCAATTGAGGGAGACTCAACCTCAACACCCCAAACATGAACCAAATAAGCCAAACAACTCTACCCTACCAGTTTCCTAGCCCGAATGGAGGATATGATCTTAGCTAGCTTAGGCTTGTACACCCCTTCCCACTTTAATCTTTCCCTATCGGGGATCTCTAGAGTTACCGAATTAGTATTACAGTTATGCCCGGTAAAATAGGGGGGACAATCAAGTCATCCCTAAGATTATATCAAGTCAGTCATATCCAACATAACCAAATCAACTCAAGTCTGAAAATCCCTAAACACAACAGGACAAACACGATATACAAGGGTGACTATGACTGACTCTTCAACTAGGGTAGAAACATGGAAGGGGGGATCAAGTATATCACAAACCACATCAAATCCCAATGCAATTGAACTAACACGTACGAATAAGTAGAACCCAAATCATACAAAACAATAGCCATTCGGGCACAGACAAGAGTAGCACTAGTGACCACTGCATCACACACCTCAAACTCGGTCTTGCCCGGAAAAACATATAACTGAGCCCTGTCGTCTTGACGAGCAACCTCCTTGCCTGGCTGCGCTACTCCTCTACCTACATTACCATTTCCCTGGCCTTCACGGCCTTGCTGATTTCCTCCTCAGGTTCTCCACAAAGTTAACACACCTTATAACTTATTTTCGATTGATGAACACTAAATTAGATCGCGGGGGTTAGTTTGGGTACGATTTGGGGTCTATAATTGTGACTAGGAGAAAACAAGGGAGACAGGGCTGAGATTCTGTCTCGCTCTAGCGGCCTCGCGCTGGCGGAAAGATCCCGCCCCAGCGGCTCAGATGGAAACTATACCCAGGTAATAAATTTTTCTAGGGGTTTTTCTCATTTCTAAATCTCCTAGTGGGTTTCAAATTTACTGAGCAAATTAGGATAATCCTCTGAACTAGGATAATCATTGTCTACCCCGAGTCAATCCAATGATACACAATCCAACTCATTCTCATTAATTCAACACCATAACCTACACATCCCTAGGATACACCTAGACACTCACGCGGTTATTACTCAAGCGCAAGACACGTCCAGATCTTTCTTATGAATCACATTGTACTTTATCTAGACCCTTGCATCGAACTTAGTTGTGACCTTCTTTTCACAACGAGTTCCACGATACTCAAGCAGTTACAACTTGCAGATAAGTCCAAATTCTTTAATTAGTTCGTTCAATAGACTACCGTTCTTGATCATCTATGCCTTATACGACCCCTAAGGCCATATACCAATTGGAACCTTCTCAGTTCCAATTAACTTGCTTGTGTCCTTTCAGCCGGGACTACGACGTCTAGTTCACTTCGTTGAGCTACCAATTGGAATCGGGAGATACCAATTGGACTCAACTGATACCACAAGCAACAATAGTAGCTAGTGAGCCCCACAAAACTGCTAATTTCAACCATAGAACTTGGTCGAACCCAATTCTTAACTGCCTCAACCTTTAACTGATGGTAACCAGACCTTAAATCAATCTTAGAGAAAACCGATGCACCTTGCAATTGGTCAAAAATATCATCTATCTGAGGCAGTGGATACTTGTTCCGAATGGCGACCCTATTCAACTGTTAGTAGTCTATACACATCCTCTCTTGCTAGTGATGGTGTTACCACTTCTGTTGCTCTAGTTCGGACAGTAGAGTGAAGAAGGAAAAATACCAATTTGTATCACCCAAATACCAATTGGATTCATGTCATAGAACGAAGGAGTAGAAATAAGTGAGTTTTTCCTAAAGTCCTATAGCCTCTCGAAGAAAAGTACGGACGTCATCGTACCGTTCCGCAAGACCCTACTAGACTCGTTTTGGTACAATGAGATCAACGAACCTAGGGATCTGATACCAACTTTGTCACAACCTAGACCGTCGTGATTGGCACCCACACTAACCCTCAAGTGGGAGAACCATTACTACAACCCAGACTAAAATACTTAACCAAAAACTATGCAATTAAATATACAGAAGCAGGTTTAAATGACAATAAAAATGGAGTACCCATAAACTCCAAAGGTTTAAGCAATTAACTAACCAAACTAATACGAAAATTCAACCCGTCATTGTACCAAAACTCTACTAACGACAAGTCTAAGTGTTGCTTCCAATTGCACACACAAGTGTACGCGGTCACACAAGTAATATAGTGGCTCTTAAAAGAACCGAATTATCGAAACCAAAGGACTTGTCAATTAACCATTTACTAAATTATACTAATTCTAATTATTTATTTAAGGGGAGGATTTCAATTATGAATATATATTAACTAAAATAAAAATAAAGATAAAATAACTAAAAAGCAATTACTAAGAAAAGATAGATGTTTACACAATGAATGAATGAATCGATCTAGGATTATAATTTAACTAACAATCATGTTTACCATCAATTTCATCAGCTTATTTGATTATCTAGTTATTGAATCAGAGGGTTAAATGTATGATCATGGTCTCCCGACTTCTAATCGCCTACGATGAATAACACCCTAACTACATCGTTGAGCGGGGATAGGATGGATTAAGTACCGAGCATTACGATTTCTTCCTGTATGGTGACCCAAGCGAGGTTTCTAGGTCTATCCCTATCCTAGATACGAATCAACCCTAGCTATTTAGAGTTAAACAAGCTCCTTATGTCCCACGTTCTATCCTCTTATTCCTCTCTCGAGTTTAATTCGGACAATATGTTTATTTCAATGGTGATCAAGCATCAAAATAGTAATAACAAGAATATAAGAACAACTAATATGATAAACAAATCATGCTGAATCAAAATCACTAAACAATCATCTTGTAAGTAAATATAATCCAAGAACGAGAAGTTTAACTCCACATAGACATAGAACAATTACAACGAATCATTCAAAGAAAAGATGTAAAATAAAATAAAAGAGAAGAAAAGAAGAAACCCTAAATCAAAAGTTATTTTCACATTGTATCCTCCTCCTCTCAAATAATTATTCTTATAGACTATTTCTAGATGTAGGAAACCCTGAATAAAATAATTGAGTCCAAACTAAATTAGGAATCCAAAACCAAACGGAATTGGATTCCTTTTCTTTTCTGCGTGCAACAGTGCGTTCCAAATTTTGTGCCTATCTTCCTTTGTTGTTGTTGCCTGACCCGTGGCCAGCAGGTAAGGTTCCTTTTCCAATTCTAATTCTTCATACTTTGCAACTTTTATAAAATATATATTATTATATTCAATTTAATCCATTAAGTTGCCTGCTTGATTTCCTTCTTTAACTTTTCATATTTAATTCGTTTTAGCTTCAAATTTCTTTATCTTCACACCAATTTACTCCTACAAATAAAATAACTATTTAGCACAATTCATAAAATTTATGCTCAAAAAGGACAAATATAAATAATAAATGTGAGGCAAATAATGATTAAAAATATGTATTTTGGCCTCACATCAACACCCCACACTTAAATTTTTGTTCGTCCTCGAGCAAACATTAAAGCTCATCTCAAAAGTTCATTGTTACAAACACTTAGGCCATATACAAATTTCAAAATATCAAGTACACTTCTCAATCATTATGCAAGATATCCCTATGACAACAAACCTCTAACCTCCTAACCTCAAAGAAGAACTTTGAACTCATTAAATTTAAGTTTGCTCACCTATTCTCATCAAAGAAAGTTAATAAAATTACCTATCCATCATGAAACAAGTGCCCTCACAAGAAGAAATAGTCCACACATTCAAATCAAAAGATTGAATATAAATTAAGGACTTAGCATCAAAGAATAACTCACACTCAGAAATAAAATTCACATGTATGCACAAAGAACCATATGCTTGCCCATTATGTACATCTCCACTAATTAAGCATGCTTGAATAGAATCAAATAGGACTTTAACGGGTTGTAATGTAGGCTAGTGGACGGGTAGGAAAACTATATAATAGTGAGTTACACTTCCTTAAGCACTTTGTAATTTTAGACTTCATCACCCATTATTTTCTTCTCTTTATTTTTAGCCCTCTCTTCAACAATTATTTCACAAGTAATTCTCATCATATCAAGAATGTTTCAATCATTTTTTTTAAAAAGTTTTCCTTCATAATAGCCACCCTCAACTTACGTATTTTACATGCATTAAGGTGCACGATGTCCTTGGAAGGACTAGGGCCATCATCAAGGTAACTTCTCTTGTTCATCTTTTTTTTTTTTCACATCACATTCTTTCAAAGAGGGCTTTTAAGCACTTTGTAGCTATCATTGATCACCTTTTACACTCAACAATCCCTTTTCTTCAGATTTAACAGTTATAATAAGTCTATGCTATAGTGCTCAAGGAAGCAGTGCAAAAACTAAGGATTCAACAAAATAGTTTAGGGCAAAATATAGTTACCAACAAATGGTTACAGGCTCAAAAGGGCTAACTAGTGATATAATATCTGAAAAAGGCTAAAATTTACCAGACAAATCAAAGAAAGCCTATTATCATCTCCTAAACAAAGCAACACTTTTTATTTCGCTTCAATAACATGCAGGGCAAGTTCTAGACTAAGATGCAAAACATGGAATTAACAAAATCTCACCACACATGGTACAAGTATCAATCAAGATGGATCAATTTCACTTTTAAGAGAGACATGATCATCACAAACTATAAAATAAAATAAGCTATATACAAAGTCACAACCATGAGCCTAGATGTCAAAGAGTTTGCAATTCTTATCAATCAAGCATTCACAAGAAAGTACTACTAAAAAATTAGGCCTAAATAGTAAGTATCACATAACTCAAAAGGGACTTTTCTTTTCTCTCAAAAAATAAAATAAAAATAAAAATAAAAATTTATTCCTAAAAATAAAATAAAAGACACTCAGTTCAAAGGGACTATCCTCAGGAAAAGAACCGAAAACAAAAGCAAAGGAACCCATCCTAAAAAAAAAAGTCTCAATAAAACAATAAAAACTAGGAATCATTCCTCCACCCCACACTCAAAAAGATACTGTGTCCCCAAAGCATCAAATAAAATTTTAAAACAAGGGTTAGAAAAACTCCCTGAGGCCTTTAGGCATAGCTAGTAGCATGTTCTCTTAATTTTCATCAAGGGCCGTATGCACCCCACACTTAAGCTCAAATGTGCTCCTTCGCTTCAAACTTTTGGGTACTCAGACTTCCCTTAATCTACAAAAGACAGGATCAAAAGAAAAGGAAAAAAATGACAGTAATGAAATAAAATAAGGAGTTATTTTTTTTTAATTTTAATTTTTTTTTGTTTTTATAAAATCTTAAATAAATAAAAAGAAAAAGTTTAACCTAGAAAAACAATTAATTTCTAAGTCCTCGGCAGCGGCGCCAAAAACTTGTTGCTTCCAATTGCACACACAAGTGTACGCGGTCACACAAGTAATATAGTGGCTCTTAAAAGAACCGGCTTATCGAACCCAAAGGACTTGTCAATTAACCATTTACTAAATTATACGAATTCTAATTATTTATTTAAGGGGAGGATTTCAAATATGAATATATATTAACTAAAATAAAAATAAAGATAAAATAACTAAAAAGCAATTAACTAAGAAAAGATAGATGTTTACACAATGAATGAATGAATCGATCTAGGATTATAATTTAACTAACAATCATGTTTATCATCAATTTCATCAGCTTATTTGATTATCTAGTTATTGAATCAGAGGGTTAAATGTATGATCATGGTCTCCCGACCTCTAATCGCCTACAATAAATAACACCCTAACTACATCGTTGAGCGGGGATAGGATGAATTAAGTACCGAGCATTACGATTTCTTCCTGTATGGTGACCCAAGCGAGGTTTCTAGGTATATCCCTATCTTAGATACGAATCAACCCTAGCTATTTAGAGTTAAACAAACTCCTTATGTCCCACGTTCTATCCTCTTATTCCTCTCCCGAGTTCAATTCGGACAATATGTTTATTTCAATGGTGATCAAGCATCAAAATACTAATCACAAGAATATAAGAACAACTAATATGATAAACAAATCATGCCGAATCAAAATCACTAAACAATCATCTTGTAAGTAAATATAATCCAAGAACGAGAAGTTTAACTCCACATAGACATAGAGCAATTACAACGAATCATTCAAAGAAAAGATGTAAAATAAAATAAAAGAGAAGAAAAGAAGAAACCCTAAATCAAAAGTTATTTTCACATTGTATCCTCCTCCTCTCAAATAATTATGCTTATGGACTATTTATAGATGTAGGAAACCCTGAATAAAATAATTGAGTCCAAACTAAATTAGGAATCCAAAACCAAACGGAATTGGATTCCTTTTCTTTTCTGCGTGCAACAGTGCGTTCCAAATTTTGTGCCTATCTTCCTTTCTTGTTGTCGCCTGACCCGTGGCCAGCAGGTAAGGTTCCTTTTCCAATTCTAATTCTTCATACTTTATAACTTTTATAAAATATATATTATTATATTCAATTTAATCTATTAAGCTGCCTGCTTGTTTTCCCTTTTTAACTTTCCATATTTAATTCATTTTAGCTTCAAATTTCTTCATCTTCACACCAATTTACTCCTACAAATAAAATAACTATTTAGCACATTCATAAAATTCATGCTCAAAAAGGACAAATATAAATAATAAATGCGAGATAAATAATGATTAAAAATAAGTATTTTGGCCTCACATCACTAAGAACAAGGGGTACAACCCCGAAACTAAACAAAACACCTTAAATAAATAGTCTAAGTCCGAAAAGAGTGGACTTAAACAAGAAAGATCCATGGTAGCCTGAAAGAACTGGCTCACCCTTGAATCCGGTCACGCTCAATAGTCACCTAGCTAAGGTCTATCAATAGCCGCCTGAAGGTGCCCTGTACTCAACAAAGAACAAGCAAGTGCAGTATTAGTACACAACCACAATGCACTAGTAGGATCACGCGGCTATTCCAATAAGTGAAACACATGCAAGTAACCACAACATTATAAAACAAGCATATACCGAACATATACAATATTAGTTATCTTTTCAGGATCAATGTAACATCCCACATTCTCAATAATACACATTGGTTATCAATTTAGAGCAAACCCAACTTAAAATCAATTTGAAACCTAATCAAATGTATACCAGTTTATTAGGAAAATACGGTCAAATGTATAACTATATAAATGTGTATCAATTTAGTAGATGAATACAAATCAATAAATATCAATTCTAATATATCTATACAAAATTGCTGGATGAATTTATTAGCAGATGTATACATTATACATATGCTAACTCGATTAAAAATTAATTTAAAAATAATTACATTTGACAAACAATATGAAGATCCTTCCTCATTGTCATCATCTTCACTTTCATCAATCTTTCAATTTTGAGCAATATTAACAGTAGCAATTTGTTTTCCCTTCTCTTGATTTTTTTTACCTCCTAAGCACTTTTCACTTCGAGTATGATATCGAAGTGTATTTGCATTTAAAGAATTTGAAGGACTAGGTGCAGAATTAAGATTGGAATTCTCATCCCGATTTTTAACAAGAATCTTATGAAAAGTTTTCTTACCCAAGAAACTTAACAAAAAGCAAACACCATAATCTAAATTTCGCCCAAAAGAACTCAAAACCCCCTAGTTTCACAAGACGAAATTCATAATTTATTAAACAAAAAAGATTGTAAGATTATTCATGAAAAAAGATATTTAAGTAAATAACAATGAAATAACAACCATTTTTATAAGATATGCATACCCAAAACAGATTAAGGAATTAAAGTTAAAATTTATTGATAGAGAAAATTTAGGAGAAGAAAGATTTGAAAAGTATTTGAAGGATTTTTTGCTTGAACAATAATTTAATTAAGAACGTTCAGATAATATACTCACCAGAGGTTTTGTGGCATTCATTTTTTTTTATAGAAAATTTAATTATTTTAATTTGGATCATCTTAATTATTAAGATATTTAAACTTAATATTAAATAATTAGATTTTATTCTTACTTAGAATTTGTGAATATGTATAATACATCTTTTTTAAAAAAAATTGAAAATTCATAAAGTATAATACCAAATATTATTTTCACAAAATATGAAGAAATTTTAAATTTATAGAGTGTCATTTTTTTTTTTTATAGTTTTGATTAATCACATGTAGATGGCAATAACAATATGTAATGTGACTGAAAATTTGTCATGAATCCATTTAGGTGAAGAACGTCATTTAATTCATACCAAACTTTGTTGATAGCAAAAATATCGACTATTATCAATAATTGTGGCATGAAAATTGAAAAACATGTTTATACCAAAATAATTGCCTAGCAATTAAGTTTTGTGTAATTTACAGGTTTAGTAAGTCAATTAATTAAGATTTTATCTTAGAGGTTTATGAATTTACACTTCCTAGTGTCACGTCCCACCACTTCACAGTTCAAATTTGGCACTGAAAGAAGGGGAAATAATCTAGAGTTGTGGGGAGGTTAGTGGAAGACTCTAGAATTCTCTAGATCTTTCCTTAGAAGCCTCTAGAATGCCTTAGAATTCTCTAGGCTAGTAGAGAATTCTAGAAGAGGGACTAGATATTTTCCAAGAAATCCTTAGAATTTCCTAGAAAGTGTAGAGATTTCTAGAGAAGGGATCAAAGTGTAAATAAGTAGGGACTTGTAAAGTAAATATTAATTACACTTTAGCCATAGGTTGTAGTATAAATAGAGGTGCCATTCATTTGCAAGGCACCAAGCAAGTTGTAAGCATTCCACAAGCAATACAAAAGCCTTCTTCCAAAAAGCTCTCTTGATCTTTCTAAGTCTTTCTTGCATTCTCTTAGCGATCTTAGTCTTAAAGGCTTACTTGAGCTTACAAGATTGTGAAAGATTCGTGAGAGAGTTGTTAAGTGCCGCATGGAACATTAGTGAGAACTCTAAGTCCGTGACAACGTGGTATCAAAGCTAGGTTTGATACTAAGGGAATGGCTAACGAAGGAGACGTGAACGCCGCTAGCACCACCAACGTCCGTTTGGATGGTGGAAAGAAAAACCGCAAGGGAAAGAAGTATCAAGAGAGTAATGAGGAAATACTGCTCGACGCAAGTGATGATGAACTTGGCTAGGAGGCCATTGATGTCATCGCTGGAGAAGAATGGGTCGCAAGGGTTGAATTGGCGAGGCAGGCTGTGGAGATATTAGGCTGCGCATGAATGTGGCCGATGGGAAGTTCAAAACTCTTGAAGACTTCACCCTCGAGGAGACCGAAAACATCCGTAAGGAGTTGGAGGGACGCCAGCGTGCCGAGTTCGAGATGAAGGAGGCTATCACTTCCTTGGAGTGTCGGCTCATAGAGGCGTTGAGCACAATTGAGACCATGAAGGCCAAGATGAAAGCACTCAAGGAGGGCGTGGAAGTTGGAGGATCATCGTCGCTTGACCGTGATAGGGAGGCCAGGGTCGAGGCTTCCAAGCCACCTATGTTCAAAGGCGTTCGTGACGCGCAAGAGGTGGAGAACTTCTTATGGCCTTTGGAGAATTACTTCAAGTGCAACAGGCTAAAGAGCAACGAGAACAAGATCAACACTGCCGTGTTGTATCTTTTAGAGATAGCCATGCTATGGTGGAGGCGCAAAGAGTCTGAAATAGGGAAAGGGTCGTGCACCATCAACACCTGGGAGCAATTTCGGGAAGAGTTCAAGAAAGCCTTCTTCCCTAACAATATCATCTATGAGGCGAAACGCAAGTCTAGGGAGTTGAAGCAAATGGGCAGCATACGCGCATATGTGCAGGAATTCACCACCCTCACGCTTCAAATTCCTAACCTCACGGATGATGATATGTTGTTCCACTTCATGGATGGGCTGCAAAATTGGGCCAGGACGGAGTTGGAACGTCAGCAGGTCAGGACTATAGATGAAGTCATCACGCAGGCCGAAGCTTTGACAAACTTCAGGCATGAGAAACCCGACAGAGCCGGAGGAGAGGAGATGAGAGGTAGTCATGACCGTGGTGGGCGAGATCGTGGCAAAGTCGAGGAGCAGCGGCCACATCCTAAGAAACATGATACCTATAAGTCCGATGGTAAGAAGTCTGGATGTCATGGCAACACAGAGAGAAAGGTAGAGACTGCCAAAAGAAGTGGTTGCTACATATACGGTGGGCCGCATAGCTATGCAAGGTGCCCTGAACTGAAGAGCCTTGGTGCTATCCTGCGAGAGCGGAAGGAGAAAGATGCACAGAACTAAGGACAAGGCGCAGAGACGACGCAGTTGGGCTTGATAGGATTATGCGGAGCCATCACGAAGCATCCAGGAAAGCCAAGAAGATACGGCGCGCAGTATGTCGACCTCACGATTAATGGAAGACCCGCTCGTGCTATGGTCGACACGGGTGCAGAGGCCAATATCATGACTAAGATGGCAGCGACAAGGTTGGGGCTGAGTTACCAACCAAGTAATGCCCAACTCAGGACGGTCAATGCACTACCGACTCCCATGTGTGGAGTCGCGCATGGAGTAAGCATCATGCTAGGCGAGTGGCAAGGTAAGACCAATTTCACTTTTGCTCTTTTCGACCTCTTCGATATAATTCTTGGCAGGAGTTCTTCCAAGAGTGCCACGTGGTGATCGATCTTTACCTCCAACGACTTCTAGTCATGGAGCAAGGAGGATCATGTATGGTGCCCCTGGTTAAGGTATCGAAGACGGAAGAACAAGTCCGTTTAATAGCCATGCACCTTGTAAGAGGCCCTAAGAAGAAGGAGTCATCGTTTATAGACACCATAACAAGTTCGAAAAAAGACAAAGGTGCTAAAGGGTCTTTGCCACCATACACGAAGAAGGTTCTAGAAAAGAACAATGACGTGATGCCAAAGAAGCCGCCAAGGCACTTGCCTCCCAGGAAGGAGGTAGATCATAAGGCCAAGCTAGAAGAGATAAATAAGCAGCTAAAGGAGTTGCACGAGGGCCTTGATTAAGTCAATGAACTATTGGTCGCGCATGCACAAGACTCGGATGCCTATGCAGCGGCGATGCGACGCGGTCGTCGCATTAATAGGTGGGGGAGAGTGTCACGTCCCGCCACTTCACAGTTCAAATTTGGCACCGAAAGAAGGGGAAATAATCTAGAGTTGTGGGGAGGTTAGTGGAAGACTCTAGAATTCCCTAGATCTTTCCTTAGAATCCTCTAGAATTCCCTAGATCTTTCCTTAGAATCCTCTAGAATGCCTTAGAATTCTCTAGGCTAGTAGAGAATTCTAGAAGAGGGACTAGATATTTTCCAAGAAATCCTTAGAATTTCCTAGAAAGTGTAGAGATTTCTAGAGAAGGGATCAAAGTGTAAATAAGTAGGGACTTGTAAAGTAAATATTAATTACACTTTAGCCATAGGTTGTAGTATAAATAGAGGTACCATTCATTTGCAAGGCACCAAGCAAGTTGTAAGCATTCCACAAGCAATACAAAAGCCTTCTTCCAAAAAGCTCTCTTGTTCTTTCTAAGTCTTTCTTGCATTCTCTTAGCGATCTTAGTCTTAAAGGCTTACTTGAGCTTACAAGATCGTGAAAGATTCATGAGAGAGTTGTTAAGTGCCACACGGAACATTAGTGAGAACTCTAATTCCGTGACACTAGGGTGTGTTTGGTATGTCCAATTTTCTCATGTTTGGTTGGGTTAAATGTTTTGGAAAAAGTTTTCCAAATAAACTCATTTTCCTCAAATTTAAGGAAAATGACTTCCCTTCAAAACTTAAGGAAAACATTTTCCAAAACTCTCTTCCAACTTCAAATTACAATTATTTTTTTTTGTAGAAAAAATCAATTTATTTTGTCCCTACACTCAAACAACCCCTCCCCCCCCCAAAATAATAATAATAATAATAATTTTAAAGCTTGTTTTTAAATTCAATTTTTTTACCCCACCCCCTCCCAAAAAATATTAAAAGTTGTTTTTAAAAAATATTTCTAATTTCAATTTTTTTATTTTTGTACCCCCCACTCCTGCCCTCGCCCCCCAATCAGCCCCCTATCACCCCCTACCCCTTCCAAAAAAAATAATTTAAGTTTGTTTTTAAAAAATATTTTCAACTTCAAATTTTTATTTTTTCGTCCCCATCCTCGACCCGCC
>JAJOOR010015318.1:0-17722 GCA_036250505.1 Solanum acaule
CAATTATGTATAATCTCTAGCGTTGTAGCTCTTCACGTTGTTCATATCTGATAAATGCATATTCCAGTTCTGTTTCTGCCAGATTTTGTTAATTTGCATTTTTACCTTCCAAGTCGATCTGTTAAATTGTGAATGGGAAAAGCTGGTATAATCATAGTGGTAAGCACCTATTGGCTAGCTTTAACAACATCATTATAATCACCACCTTACTAGAAAGTGGCTGACCCAATCCCATCTTCATCTTGCTTTTTCTGAATTGGAGCACTGTTATTTCTTATTTGGATTTGGTTCAACTGAGGAAGCGAAAATTTGTGGAAGTGTGAGATGATAACTATTCCTTGATGCTTGTGACTTGTATAATATAGGGATGATTGAAGATCCTTTTCAAATCCAGGCACAACTGTGCAGAAACAACAATATGGAATAGAATGGTGTCAGGTATGATATTTTTGGAGTAATGCAGGTTTCTTTGTGTTGCTTCCAGTGAATGAAATTGGACTCTGTTAGAGTCAATAGAATTTGTCCTTCTACTCAAGACTACTCTAGTTTCCGAATGCACCTTGAACGTGTGCTTGCTGATTTTTGAGCCAGATGTTTGAACCATATAATCATAGCTCAAAAGCAGAACTGAATCGATTGGACTTCTCAACCACTACGAAGTTCTGGCCATGCGAATACTCATTGACATATGGTATCTTCAGTGCAGCAAAAGTGGTTCCATTTTACAACAAAATAAGCATAGAACTAGCTTTGTTTTGCTGCTGTATTGAGCTGGCTGTGGGTATCCAGTGGATTTTGCTTCCTTTCCCTACAAACTACCATAGAAAAGAGCAAATATGCTCAAATTCTTTAGATCTCGGTACCACCTGCACAAATTGCTTGAGAATCAACCAACAATTTCAATCACTTCATAAGATTGATGACATATAATAGTTAGAAATTGGTTCTAAGTCCATCTCAATCTTTCGATCATTCATCGAAAGGATTAACTTGATTTTGAATTTGACCAATTGAGATATCAGGAAACAATATTCTTGATTTCTTTATTCGAAATTGAAGCTTTGGGCATAGAGCAGAGCGAGCCCGGGGAGAGGAGTAACATTGAGCCCCAAAATAGAGTTGGAGAGGAGTAACATTGTGCCCCAAAATAGAGTTTCTATTTAAATCCCTACTTCACACGGTGCCTTCAGGAGAATCCTAAGCTGGTTGCTAGTGGAAGTAGCGCGACAAAGAGCAAAGCAGAACATTCACAAACAAATGGTGTAAGCAGAAGGGAAGGCGGTTAGCGACATATGAAAAGCATTCACCTCTATATGTTGATTTAATATCACTTAAGGGAGATTATTAGCCTTAAGGTATGATACTGATTTAGTATCACTTCAGTGAAATTAGTTGGTGAGTATATATTTTAATTATTTAGTGGAGTATAAATATAAATGAATATATATTTGTAATTTTTTTTTATGAGATATTTGCTTAATTTCCCCTTTTAAATATATTCATCTGACTCACATATATTGTTATTGAACCTCAAATCGGGTCTAATATACTCCTATTGAGCCTCCGTTAATAGTGTAGATTTGTTCAATCACAAAAAAAAAAACTAATTACTTCAACTAAAAAAGGCTTATTCCATTACTATTAAAAGGATGTCTCAAACTTTGAATAATGTTATTCCCCCCCCATAAAGTGTCCAAACAAACACCACTAATTAATTCGTGGCGTAACTTGATGTAGTAAAACCTGGCGGGGGTGAAAGTATCATATTTCAGAAGTTAGAGGGAGTTCAAACAATTTTCAAGTTTTTGGCGACTATAAAAGGAGCTAAAGTCTACAGCCGACCAGAATTAGGGTTTGTGATATTCGTGGCTGAAAATTGGGCGCAATGGGAGAAGAGAAAAGAGAAGTAGTATTTAGAGACATTAGAAGATATTACTGTGAATTTTGTGGCATTTGCCGTTCGAAGAAATCCTTAATTTCCTCTCATATTCAGTCTCATCATCAAGTACGTTTTTTTTCTATGTATTTTCGTTTTTTCTGCATTCATTTTTGTCTGCTTTCGTATCTGAGCTGCTTCGTATAGATCTACTATCGTGGTTGATTTTTCTGAGCTCGCTTTTAGGGTAAAGTTGATAATCAGTATTTATTAGTTTCATTAGCCAGAGCTGAAAGACGATAAAAGTTTGTTTTAATGGTACATGACCTGATTTGTTTGGATTTCAATGTTAAACTAGTGTAATTGTTGTTTTAGGAGCTATTATTTGCTTGTCATAGGTTCATATTATCAAAGATTTATTGTGGTTGAGCTTAAATTGTGTATTTGGAGAGGTACTGATTTGATTAGTTGAGAGGAAAGTAATGCTGAAATGTTTGTTGTTTTTACTAATAGGATGAAATCGAGAGCAGGAAAGATGAAGCAACTGAAAATGCGAAGGGATCAAAAATGAATAATTGTGAGGAATGTGGTGTGAGTTTTCAGAAGCCTGCTCATTTGAAGCAGCATATGCAAAGTCATTCACTCGAGGTATGTTTTGTTGTTGCACATCTTTTACGGGTCTTAGTTTACTAGTTATATTTTTTGATTTATTGTCTATGGATGCATTTAATACTAATGACTTTGCAGATTGAGATATTTTGAGAAACATTGTGGAATTATGTGAAGGTGTGACGCATTGGATCCCAAATAAAGAACTCCAAAATGCAAGAGGCAGGTATATTTCCTTGACTGGATTAGTATCAGGAAGGGGGACCTCCTGAGAAGCTCCATCAAGTGAGCCTCAATCACGCCTTATAATCTTTGTGGTTCGAGACTCTTCCCAGCTCCCCTCCTCCCCAAATACAAAAAGAAAACTTTTCCATTTTTCTCCATTAGCATACGTGCACTTTGGTCTAGGACCTTGTAGATTGAAACTTTCTTAAAATATTTTCTTGTTGATATTTTGCATGAACAGAGGCCATTCGTATGTCATATAGATGACTGCCATTCTAGCTACCGTAGAAAGGATCACTTGTCAAGACATCTCTTGCTGCACCAAGGGAAGTTGTTTGAGTGTCCTGTTGATGGCTGCAAAAGCACATTCAGTTTTCAAGGCAACAGGACTCGGCATGTCAAAGAGATGCATGATCAATCTGCCTCCACAGAGGTTGATCTTCCAAAGGAATATGTCTGCTCTGAAGCTGGATGTGGAAAGGTGTTTAAATATGCATCCAAATTAAGGAAACATGAAGATTCTCATGGCAAGTCAAATTTCAAAAATCTAATTTGCTGTGAAGTATTGATATTTCTTACTTTTCTAGTACTGAAGACACTTCCAATAAGCTAACTATAATTTGCCATTGTATCACTGCAGTTAAGCTGGAGACTGTCGAGGCTATGTGTTTAGAGCCAGGGTGTATGAAACACTTCACAAATGAGAAATGCCTCAAGGAACACATAGAGAGTTACCACCAACATATTGTTTGTGAAATATGTGGGACCAAGCAATTGAAGAAGAATATTAAGCGGCATCTTCGCACACATGAAGAAGGGCCTATATCAGAGAGAATAAAATGTGAATTCCAGGATTGCCCGCACACTTTCTCCACAGTAAGGACTACTACAATTTCTTATCTGTAGTTGAAGTTTCCGTCTGTTATATGGAACAGTAGTGTAAACAATCTAGAAAGCAATGGGCAAATTCATTACTAGTCCGAGGAGAAATATATAGACGGCTACGCAACAATTTTTAACCTTGACCAAAGTCATCTCCTTCAAGTTGTTGAACAACAGTATTAACCTTTATTTGTTGCTTGAAAATACAGAGGTCAAATCTTGCTCAACACATCAAAGCCGTGCATGTTGGAGCTAAACCATTCTCATGTAGCATATCTGGTTGTGGTATGAAATTTGCCTTCAAGCATGTGAGAGATAAACATGAACAATCAGGCTGCCATGTTTATACTCCTGTAAGTAGAATGTATTTGTTACTTGAATGCACATTATGTTCATTCAGATAAGTTTTGTTTGTAATATTCATGATTGACTTAAGGTGTTTTGGTTGTCTTCTATAGGGAGATTTTGAAGAGGCTGATGAGCAATTCCTATCTAGACCAAGAGGTGGTAGGAAGAGAGAGCCTACTCTTTTCGAGTCAATTATGCGGAAAAGAATTACACCACCCAGTGGTACAGATCCTGTGTTCAATCAGACACCAGAATATCTCTCATGGTTACGCTCCATGGAATCGGATAATCAAATGTGAGTCGTCTATTTGGCCAGATGTTGTGCCAAGTCATGGATTGAAATGTCATAGTTCCTCTCTGTAGAATCAGGGTTAGTCTCTTGAGCGTCTCCTGGGCAATTTCTTGGAAGATTCCTAGTGTTGTATATGCTGTCCATAAGTTAAATGTAGCACACGACATGTTATATAATATAATGGAGAATAGTTATCTAAACAGGCCACGCCTTCTAAATCTCCTTGTGCCTATTTCATTTAATATCGCGTTGTCCGACTGAAGCACTCTACTAAAACGTGCCACAAGTATTTTTTTCATCGTTGCCCAAACGAAGGAATAAGTAAATGAACTGAATGTGCTTTCATCACTCTATATAACCAACAAATATGCTCAAATCTTTGATAAAGCTCGGTTTGATCTTAAACTAACATTGTTACTCTCCTGTGATTCTAGAATTTGCAACATAATTAATTACATTCCAACTGCAAGCAAACTTTACTTTTAAAACTAAAATAGTAAATACATAGACCATGCAGTACATACTTCAAGCATACATAAAATATTCTGCAATGCATAACAATTAAAAGGATCACTTGATAATATACAATTCATTGACATAGTAACATTGATTATTGCTTTTACTCTCTTTAAAATCCTACTTTGAATGTCATCAAAGACAGATGGTTGAAGTTTTATGAGTTTCTACAACGATTTAATCACACCGTGTTTGTTGAGAAGGCATTTGGGCCTTAAAATTGAACCATTGGATTTTACTCTTTGGCCCAAAAACTTGTTGTAGTGCCTAGAAGAAGAAACTTAGACCAAAATTTTAGAAGTTTCTAATTAGGTTAGTTGCTGGAAAAAAGAGAGTGAAGATAAGAAACAATTGGTGTGTTATCAAATATGAGGTCTATATTGTCCAAATCACTATCTGTGGATAAGAGAACAATCTAAAATACCACATTCTTATTGGTTCTCTCATTTATAATCACTTTGAGTCTCTTCTTTTTATATATTTCTACATCTACATTTAACCAACCAAACAAACCAACCACACATTTTGCAAGTTTTCAATCCAACTAAAGAAAGAAAATGGCAGCCACCATAGCTACCATGGCCGTCCTCAACGCCAAATGCTTCACCAAAGCATCTATTAACAACCCATCAAAGCCGAAACCCGTCTCCCTTCTCTCCATCCACAACCTCCCCAAAGGTCTCTTAACTTCAAAATCCTCAGAAAACGCCTCAAACTTATCCATCCCACTCACTGGAACCGCAATTGCAGGAGCCATTTTCTCAACACTTAGCTCATGTGACTCCGCATTTGCAGCTCAACAAATCGCAGAATTAGCTGAAGGAGGAGACAACAGGGGATTAGCCCTGTTGCTCCCTTTGATCCCGGCTCTCGCCTGGGTTCTTTACAACATTCTTCAACCAGCACTGAACCAAATCAACAAAATGAGGAATCAAGGAATTATAATCGGGCTTGGTCTTACCGGGCTAGCAGCAACAGGCTTCTTTAACACTCCAGAAGCCTCAGCGGCTAGCGATATTGCGATGATTGCAGAAGCAGCAAGTGATAACAGGGGACAACTTTTGTTGATTGTTGTAACACCTGCTTTGCTTTGGGTAGCTTACAACATTCTACAACCAGCTTTGAATCAGATTAACAAGATGAGATCAGATTGAGGATCATCACAGTTTGTAATATTTGGACCATATAAAATTTTATCAATCAATCAACTCTTTTCCTTGTGTATCTACTTGTGCTTTGAGTATTTTGTTGTTTGTAAATAGGTATCAGATTAGTGTTCCACAAATAGTCAAGAACTCACTCAATCTGATCTATCGGCTCTTAGTAGGCGTTTGGCCATATGATTTCAAATCAGCCTTTGTTTATGAAATCTGGTTTATGCTCATTTATATGCACATAATTGTACATAAAGCTAAAAGAATCAGAACATATACAAGAAGAAGCAACATAACAACACAGGTCTGAAGTTTACCAATACTGGCTAAACTTTATATAGATTAAAAAAAAAAATTGATATAACATTAAGAATGCAGCATCATCGACACATGGTTTGATATGTAATACAATATTGCTATAAAAGGCTTACAAGGCCAGAATTATTTGTTGTAGCAAGATTGTAATTCATCTTGACTTTGAACATTTGAACCAGAGCTCGATGAGGATGATCGAGTAGTGTGAGCTACTGCCTCATCCCTCGGGGCTCAGGGCACATTCGATAAAATTGGAGAAGAAGTGTGAACTGTATATTGGCTTGTCCCTTGGAGGATGTTCAAATAAAGTTGGAACGATACAGAAAAGAAGTGTATACTATTGGCTCATGTGAAAAAGATATTGTGAATAAAGTATATTTAAAGAATCAGAAATAGGCTGCTGAGTTGAGGAAATTGGTAGATGTGGAAAATTGAGTTTGCTAACTCTTAAAGTGTGCAGCTTCATCATAAGTTGGATAACTGATTTCATCTGCCTATTTCCCCTACCACCATGCCCTCTCTCCAACTCCTTGTCATTTTATACCCAACATTAATTGAACATAGAGATAAAGGGTATAAAACACATTCAACAATGCGATTTATGTATAAGTTTCAATCTCTTCCTATTTATTGTTGAAATTAACCCTTCCATTTAATTTTATTTGTCTAATATTTTTGAAACATATTTATTTCTTTTATTTATTACTTTAATAATATCGAGAAAAGATAATTATTTTTTCATTTTATACTCAACATTTATTGAAATGAGAAAGAAAGGCATAAAACGCATTCAACGAATGCGATTTATGTGTAAGTTTAGGTCACTTCCTATTTATTGTTTAAATTACGTTATTACCCCTTTCGTTTAATTTTATTTGTCCAATATTTTCAAAATATATTTATTACTTTTATTATATCGAGAAAAGATACTTATTTTTTAATTTTATACTCAACA
This sequence comes from Solanum acaule, assembly GCA_036250505.1. NCBI lineage: Eukaryota > Viridiplantae > Streptophyta > Magnoliopsida > Solanales > Solanaceae > Solanum > Solanum acaule. Next base: position 7,173 of record JAJOOR010015318.1, read on the forward strand.
TTAATTGAGTTGAGAAAGAAATGCATAAAACACATTCAACGAATGCGATTTATGTGTAAGTTTCAGCTTCTTCCCATTTATTGTTGAAGTTACGTTATTACCCCTTTCGTTTAATTTTTTTTGTCCAATATTTTAAAAATATATTTATTTCTTTTATTTATTAGTTTTATCATATCGAGAAAAGATAATTATCTTTTCATTTTATACTCAACATTAACTGAGCTAGGAAATAAAGGCATAAACCGCATTCAACGAATGCGATTTATGTGTTTGTTTCAGTCTCTTCCCATTTATTGATAAAATTACATTATGACCCCTTCCATTAATAAATGCATAAAACGCATTCAACGAATGCGATTTATGTGTAAGTTCAAGTCACTTCTCATTTATTGTTGAAATTACGTTATTATCCCTTCCATTTAATTTTACTTGTCTACAATTTTTGAAACATATTTATTTCTTTTATTTAATACTTTTATCATATTGAGAAAAAATAATTATTTTTTCATTTTATACACAACAACATTAATTAAATTGAGAAAGATAGGCATAAAACGCATTCAACGAATGCGATTTATGTGTAAGTTTCAGTCTCTTCCCATCTATTGATGAAATTACGTTATTACCCCTTCCTTTAAGAAAGGCATAAAACACATTCAACGAATGCGATTTATGTGTAAGTTTCAGTCTTTTCCAATTTATTGTTGAAATTACGTTATTACCCATTTAGTTTAATTTTATTTGTGTAATCTTTTTAAAATATATTTATTACTTTTATCTTATCAAGAAAAGATAAAAAAAATTCATTTTATACTCAACATTAATTGAGCTAAGAAAGAAAGGTATAAACTGCATTCAACAAATGTGATTTATGTGTAAGTTTCAGTCTCTTCCCATTTATTGATGAAATTACGTTATTACCCTTTCCGTTAATAAATGCATAAAACACATTCAACGAATGCAATTTACGAGTAAGTTTAAGTCTTTTCCCATTTATTATTGAAATTACGTTATTATCCTTCGATTTAATTTTATTTGTCTATAAATTTTGAAATATATTTGTTTCTTTTATTTAATACTTTATCATATCGAGAAAAGATAGTTATTTTTTCATTTTATATTCGACATTAATTAAATTGAGAAAGAAAGACATAAAACGCATTCAATGAATGCGATTTGTGTAAGTTTAGTCTCTGCTCATTTATTGATGAAATTACCTTATTACCCCTTCCGTTAAGAAAGGCATAAAACACATTCAATGAAAGTTTCAGTCTTTTCCCATTTATTGCTGAATTTACGTTATTACCCCTTTCGTTTAATTTTATTTGTCTAATCTTTCTAAAATATATTTATTAATTTTATTATATCGAGAAAAGATAATATTTTTTTCATTTTATACTCACATTAATTGAGCTGAGAAAGAAGGCATAAAATGCATTCAACGAATGCGATTTATGTGTAAGTTTAGGTCACTTCCTATTTATTGTTTAAATTACATTATTGCTCCTTCCGTTTAATTTTATTTGTCCAATATTTTTGAAATATATTTATTTATTTTATTTTTTAGTTTTATCCTATCGATAAATGATAATTATTTTTTAATTTTATACTCAACATTAATTGAGCTGAGAAAGAAATGCATAAAACACATTCAACAAATGCGATTTATGTGTAAGTTTCAGTCTCTTCCCATTTATTGATGAGATTACGTTATTACCCCTTTCGTTATTAAATGCATAAAACGCATTCTACGAATGTGATTTATGTGTAAGTTTAAGTCTCTTCCCATTTATTGTTGAAATTACGTTATTATCCCTTCCATTTAATTTTATTTGTCTACCATTTTTGAAATATATTTATTTATTTATTACTTTTTTCATATCGATAAAAGATAAAAAAAAATTTCATTTTATACTCAACATTAATTAAATTGAGAAAAAAAGGCATAAAACACATTCAACAAATGCGTTTTATGTGTAAGTTTCAGTCTCTTCCCATTTATTGATGAAATAACGTTATTACCCCATCCGTTAAGAAAGATTTAAAACACATTCAACAAATGCGATTTATGTATAAGTTTAAGTTTTTTCTCATTTATTGTTGAAATTACGTTATTACCTCTTTCGTTTAATTTTATTTGTCTAATCTTTTAAAATATATTTATTAATTTTATCATTTCGAAAAAAGATAATTATTTTTTTCATTTTATACTCAACATTAATTGAGTTGAGAAAGAAAGGCATAAAACACATTCAACGAATACGATTTATGTGTAAGTTTCAGTCTCTTCCCATTTATTGATGAAATTACGTTATTACTCCTTCCGTTAATAAATGCATAAAACGCATTCAACGAATGCATTTTATGTGTAAGTTTAAGTCTCTTCTCATTTTTGTTGAAATTACGTAATTATCCCTTCCATTTAATTTTATTTGTCTACAATTTTTGAAACATATTTATTTCTTTTATCATATCGAGAAAATATAATTATTTTTTTATACTCAACATTAATTAAATTGAGAAAGAAAGGCATAAAATATATTCAACGAATGTGATTTATGTGTAAGTTTCAGTCTCTTTCCATTTATTGATGAAATTTGATCTTAGGCATATTTATATGCCTAAGTTGTCAATATTGCCCATGATTTGATAAACTGAAGAATGATCTTTAATTGTTAGCTTGATTTTTGGTGTAACTTGTGATGATTATGCACTCACACACATGATTAGATGTTTCAGGAACTCTCGATGAAATTGGAGTTGGAGCGGTGAAAGAAGGAGGAAAAATGACCAAGGCAAAAATCAGCAGTGCTAGGCGCGCTGAGAGGCGCGCCGCGCCAGAGGATGCCGGACTGGGGCATGTTTGGGGCGTGCTGCTGGGAGCGACGCGCCAAGACTTCAAGAATGCAGGCGCCTCTATGGTGCGATGGCAGGCGCGACATGCCAAGGAAATGCCGACTTTTCCAGCTAAAAAATCATTAAATGGGATTCCTAATTGTAGTAGGATTGGATTCCAACTTTTCTAACTCTTATAAAAAGACTCCTAGGGCTCCATTGTTAGGGTTCAACATTTGATTTAGTGTGCAAGAGCAAGAATTCAAGTTTGTAATAGGTTTTAATCCTTTAATTCTTCTATTTTTCGGAAATTGCATGAACTATTGTATTTTCTTGTTTTCTAATAGCATGAGTGGCTAAACTCCCTAGTTCTGGGGCTGTAGCTACGAATGGATTGTTGATTATTTGAGGTTGTTGAATTAATTTTCGATTGTCAATACAAGTTACTTCTATATTTTTGTTTTAGTATTTTATGCTTGCACACCATAAGATAAATCTATTGTCTAATCTTAAAATCGAGAGATGATGGATTAGATAGACCAGAGAATATAGAGAGCTCGGTCCACCCTTTAGATTGAGGTGATTAGTGTTCAGGAGTGACGCCCAGACGAACACCTTGCTTGGTTATGAAATAGGATGAAATATAAATGCTCACCAGTTAGTCTATTTATCCCCGCTTAACGATGTAGTTAGATAGCTGACTGGGGTAGGCGATGAGAGGCGTATAACCCGGATCATATCATCAACCCTATAAACCAGTAACTTAACAATTGAAATTAAATCTAAGCCAATCATATGATACATGATATTTAGTATATGCTGCAGCCCTGGAATTGCTTTTAACTTGCTTGAAACATTATATCAAAGTCGTTCATAATTAGTTACTTTCATTTAGTGCATAATTATTAGTAGATAAACAGTAAATCATCAACTCTTGAAAATGTTACTTTTTACTTTTAGTTGTAGAATTAAGTGAATATAAATTGATCATAAGTCCCTTGGGAACGATAACTCGTTTCTTAAAGAATCTATATTACTTGCGCGACCACGTACACTTACGTGTTTATTGGGGAGCAACAAGTTTTTGGCGCCGCTGCCGGGGACTTATAAATTGATTTATATTCAATCTTCTTAAGTCTACAATTAGATTATTTAGATATTAATTACTTGATCTTAGCTTGTTGAATGCAGGCACTTGATTTTCAGGTCTGGCTGGGAAATGAGATCTTATCGAACCTTACAACGAACTTGAAAGAGTTTTATGCCAGCATAGGAAAATGGTGAATCAATAATGACATGGAGAATTGGGGTTAGGTCTTCCGGGAAACATTGATGATGATAATCAAGACAACTTGAATAACCCGAAAAATGTGAATAACAAAAGGAACTCAAATAACCAAGGAAATCCGATTTGCCAAGGGGTTCCGCCTGTCATACCTGTAAGGTCTGTACGTGATATGGCAGTCCCACTCACAACCAATTTAGCATCTAGCATTAGGAAACCTCCACCGGGGGGTAGAGTTGAACTAAAGCAGAGCATGGTACATATCTTCCATTCTAATGGACAATTCACTGGTCTCCCCCATGAGGATCCTCAAATCCATCTTAGGACCTTCAAAGATATTACCAATACATACATCCCAATTGGAGTCTCATCGGACTATGTAAGACTGACTTTGTTCCCGTACTCATTGTTAGGAGCTGCAAGGCGTTAGTTAGATTTTGAGCCACCAAACTCGATCACTACTTGGGATGATCTAGCAAAGAAATTCCTGAGTCAATTTTTTCCATCTAAGAAAACTGCTAAGCTGAGGGGTGAGATAATATTTTTTGTTCAAAAGCAAAGGGAGGACATGTACCAAGCATGGGCGCGTTTCAAACAAATGTTGAATGCTTACTGACACCACATGCAAACTAATGAGGTACTTGCTCACACTTTCCTTGAGGGTTTAGAATATAATGCTCGTGCTCTTTTTAATAGTGCAGCAGGTGGACAACCCCTATCTAGAACAAGTTTAGAGTTCTTCGACTTACTCGATAAACTTTCTGAAGGGAACCAAGGGTATGAGGGGGAAATGTCTAGAATGATTACCCAAAAGGCTGTCGGGATTTTAGATGTAGACCAAGCTACTGCCATAAATGTCAAATTAGATGTAATGCAACATAACATGGCCCTACATTTTAAATAGATGGCTCTATATCAGGCATTGATACACGTTGTACAATAGACAGCCAATTGGTGTGAGGTATGTGGTAGTGGAACTCATGAAATCGAGCGATGTGAGGCAAACTCGGATTCCGTAAACTATGTGGGTAATGCGCAAAGGGGTGGAGTGCAACAAAATTATGATAATACTTACAACCCTAGTTGGAAGATCCATCCTAACTTCGCATGGGGTGGTAACCAAAACCAAAATCAGGTGCAAGACGTTAACCAATACCGTTCTTAAGGGGCTGGGAAACAATACTACAATCCTAACCAAGGCTCAAATTCTAGTGCACCAAAAGGGGGATGACCAATGAAGAACTACTCCAAAAGCTTATGACTGAAATAGGGACCAAATTAAATGCTAGAATAGATAAGTAGGATGAGAACAGTAGAAACATTCAAATGTCCCAAATGAGTTTAGAGAAACAAGTTGCGCAAGTGGCTAATTCTTTGAACTTGCATCCCCAAAGTGGGCTTCCCAGTGATACTGAGCCCAACCCAAAGCAATTTCATATGGTAAGTACTTGAAGTGGGCTGCAATTAGAGGAACTAGCTCCAAAGAAGAGAGACACTGAGGTAAGTAACAAAGAAAAGAAGGTGGACGAGGTAGTAAAAAGTTCCAATGTTAAAGTACCCGTTCCTTAAAAGAAATTACCACCTCTATTTCCACAAAGGCTGAAAAAACATAATGAAGATGAATGATTCGGTAAGTTTCTTTCTCTCCTTAAACAGGTTCACATTAATCTACCTTTAGTTGACATTTTGCAGGGTATCCCGAAGTATGCTAAATACATGAAGGACATTGTGGCTAGCAAGAAGAGGCTCACTGAATATGAAACTGCAACACTTACTGAGGAGTGCAGCTCAAGGATCCAAAACAGACTGCCCAAAAAGTTAAAAGATCCGGGTAGTTTTACTGGGCAGATTACAATTGGGAAAAATGTTCATGCTCGGGGGTTGTGTGATTTGGGGGCAAGTATAAATTTGATGCCCTTATCTTTGTATCAAAAGCTTGGGTTGGGTAGTCCAAAACGAACCACTGTTGTTTTCTAACTTGCTGATCGATCCATTGCTAGGCCAGATGGGGTGGTAGAAGATGTGCTAGTGCAAGTAGGTTCATTGATTTTTGGGTAGATTTTGTGGTCTTAGACTTCGAACCCGATTCTGAAGTTCCATTCATTTTGGGACGACCTCTCTTGGCCACGGGTAGGGCATTGATTGATATAGCAGCTGGTCAACTAACTATGAGGGCACATGATAAGGTTGAGGTATTTGATGTTTACCGCACTTTAAAATTGCCTTTTATTTATGAAGAGTTGTATGTTATTACTGTGGTTGATCGCATAGTAGAATCACAAGTAGTTGTGCCCGAAAATCCTTTAGAAAGAGTGTTAGTGGGTCATGAGATAGAGGGAGACACTGAAGCTCAATAGATTGAATCATGCTTAAATCTACCACTAGTAGACACTCGTAGGACTCAAGTGGAGTCACTAGATCGCGAGTTGGGGCCCCTACCAAAGCCATCAATAGAAGAAGCCCCTACGTTAGAACTAAAAACTCTGTTGGCTCACTTAAGGTATGCTTATTTGGGTACTAATGAAACTTTGCCTGCTATACTTTCTACAGAATTGTCTGACTTACATGTTCATGCGGCATTGAGGATCTTAAAGCGGAGGAGAAAAATAATTGGATGGCAGATGGCTGATATTCATGGGATTAGTCCGGCGTTATGCATGAACAAAATTTACATGGAAGAGGATCACAAACCTAAAGCACAACATCAATGTCGACTGAATCCTGTGATGAAAGAAGTGGTGAGAAAAGAAGTCATAAAGTGGCTAGATGCTGGAATTGTATACCCAATCTCTGATAGTAAGTTCGTAAGTCTGGTACAATGTGTTCCCAAGAAGGGAGGTATGACAGTGGTAAGGAACAAAAATAATGAGTTGATTCCAACTAGAACAGTGACCGGGTGGAGAATTTGCATGGATTACCGGAAACTAAATGATGCTACCCAGAAAGATCACTACCCCGTTCCCTTCATTGATCAAATGCTTGTCCGACTAGTAGGGCGGAAGTACTATTTTTCTTAGATGGATATTCCAGTTACAACCAGATCTTGATTGCACCCGAGGATCAGGAAAAGACGATGTTCACTTGTCCTTATGGCACATATGCTTTCAAGTGCCTGCCATTCAGACTTTGCAATGCACCGGCGACTTTTCAAAGGTGTATGATGGCCATTTTTCATGATATGGTGGAAGACTTTGTTGAGGTGTTCATGGATGATTTTTCCATCTTTGGGAAGTCTTTTGAGGTATGTCTCCGAAATCTTGATAAAGTACTTGCTAGATGTGAAGACACTAACTTAGTTCTAAACTAGGAAACGTGTCATTTTTTGGTAAGAGAGGGGATAGTGTTGGGACACAAGGTGTCTAAATCTGTTCTGGAGGTTGATAAGCCTAAGGTAGAAGTTATTGAGAAATTGCCCCCTCCCATTTCTGTAAAAAATGTGCGTAGTTTCTTGGTCATGTAGGTTTTTACAGGCGATTGATCAAGGATTTTTCCAAGATTGCCAGACCTCTGTGCAGTCTTTTAGAGAAGGAGGTTAAGTTTGACTTTAATGAGATGTGTTTGAAAGCTTTTGAGATGTTGAAGAGGAACTTAATTAAGGCTCCCATCTTAATTGCTCCTGATTGGGTCCTACCATTTGAACTCATGTGTGATGCAAGCGACGTAGCCGTGGGTGCAGTGTTGGGACAAAGAAAGAATAAAGTGTTCCACTCGATCTATTATGCAAGCAAGACCTTTGAATCTTCATAAGCTAATTACACAGTGATTGAGAAGGAGATGTTGGCTCTAATGCCATCAATTGTTCATTCGAAAACTCTTCCCGGATTTGCTCACCTTCATTCACATGTGAAAAATCCTCCAACCTAGAGAAGTGGCGATTATCCTCCGGGTGCAACCACCCAACAAAAGAAAAAGCTCAATCATGATGCCAAGTTCTATATCTGAGATGAACCATTCTTGTTCAAGCAAGTTGTAGACTGGGTAGTGAGAAGGTGCATTCCGGATTCTGAGGTTCACAAAGTACTCGAAAGTTGTCATGCTAGCCCATATGGAGGTCACCATGGAGGAGAGTGCACTGCTCATAAGGTACTATAGTCTGGTTTCTTTTGGCCCTCGTTATTTAAAGATTTTTCTGCTTTTGTGAAGGGGTGTGATAAATGCCAAAGGTTGGGTACTATTTCAAGAATACATGAAATGCCGCTTAGTAACATTTTGGAGGTGGAAATCTTTGATGTGTGGGGTATTGACTGTAAAGTATTATTATCATTTAATTGTGATATTGGTGGGATGATTATCCTTATGCATACCTTTAGGTATGAGTATCATATAATGTGAAAGGTTTGTCACATATAGTGGTTCTAAGGGTTGAAGACTAGTCTCCCTTAATGAATCTAGGAGCTTTAGAATGAGTTTGGTGGATTGAGTGTCAAGACACTTCTCCATAATCATTACTTCAAGTCAAGATTGAAAAATAAACTCAAAGGGAATTGCGCTTAGCATCGAGCGGATATGATAATGAGACGGAAGCTCCTCCGTTAGTAGAGGGCGGGTTTCTAGAAGAATTCTCATGGGATGGAAGCTCCGCCGCTAGTAGAGGGCGGGTGTTTAGAAGCAATTCCCTTATCCCATAAGCTATGTGCCCACATATGTCTTTAGCTAGTGGATCCACGTAAGCTAAGAGTTTTAGTTCTACCTTAGGCAAGTAGGACAACCCCTTTTCGGTGTGGGGTAGTGTCATGACCTAGGGGTACCCCCTAGACATAACACAACATACTTGACCTTGAAGGGGTTGCATACAAGCCTCATAAAATAACTTGAACATAAGAGCATAGGAAAATAGTGCGGAATTTAAAAGTTTTCTTTACTCTACTTTACAATCGAAGTCTCTTATAAAATGAAAGAGAATCTATGACACTATGTCTCAAACCATCTATTATACTTGGAATAAAACTCTTGAAATACAATCTTAGGGACATAGCCCTTACAACTAAAGTCTAAAACATAAAATAAAGCCAATAAAGGACATATGGTTGAGCCCTCGAATACAATGATGACTCACCAATCTTCTTCTTCTTGATCTCCTATGAACCTAGTCACGAGGATGGAATCCAATATCTCCAAAGCCTACACTTATAGAAAATGTAGAAAGATGGGGTTAGCACAAAAAGTACTAAGTATTGAAGCCATGCACAAAAACCTTAAAACATGCATAAAAAGGGACATTTCATTTGAAATCACGCTATATGCCATTTTTGAACATCATCTTTGAAATAGTTGGAAAATGCAACCATAGGGCAACTCACATGCATTTCATTGTAACATGAGAGAAATCATTATAATAACAAACATAGTCTCTAACATCAACACAATACATATCCCAGTCTTCACAATACATATCCTTCAATCATAACACAATACAAAGTCAAATACCAAGATCATCTCATCAAAAAGTAATAATCACATAAGCAACCCCTAAGAAACACTTGTGCAATGTATGGTTGGCATCCCATAATACCAACCCTACTATGTACTCCTTTGAAGCTACTTTAGTCATACATTTCATCCTTAGACCTCATCATAAGCAATAGCCATAAATAAGGAAATAGTCATGTACATTACTTGAATTATAAGGAAAATCATTCATAACAACTATCTATTCAACATACATGCATACATTCAAATCTCATCATAATATAAAGGAACCATCCCATGACATCCTACTAAGTCTATTTGTGCAATGTGGAAGTGAAGTCCCATACCCCCACTCCTACTAAGTAAAACTCACCAAGAAGTCATAGTATAGTTCATGTCACATTCATTATCTTTATTATATAGGGAAAAGTAGCCATAACTGACATAGACCATGTGAGTTACATGGAATCCGGTGCCATGTAACCCCACACCGAAAGAAGGTGTCCTACTTGCCTAAAGTAGAGCTAAATGTATAGCTATAAGGTTGATCCACTAGCTAAGTCCTATGTGGGTATATAGTTATGGGATAGGGAGATTACTTCTAGAAACCCGCCCTATTGCATTGGCGGAGGGGCTTCCATATCATGAGTTTACTTTAGATGACCCGACCTATTGCATTGACGGAAGGGCTTTTACCTCATTTTCCATATCCACTCGCTACTAAGCTGCAACAATCGAAAAATTCGTAGGTTGAACTTGTAACGACCCAGAAAATGATAGAGTGAAACTAGAGCCTCACATGTAAGTTTGGAGTCGAGAACTTAATGAAATGATTATATTTGAATTTGACCCAAAAAGTTCTTAGAAATGTGCTTCGGAAGTTACCGGAAACTTGTTTAGCTGTATATAAAAAGATCTGTTTCGTTTTTCGAAAATCCGACTTCATATTCTTGTTTAGGGGGTTAAATTGAGTGGGAAATGGGTCTAACCCAAATTTTAGAGCAACCGTATCAAAATCCGA
>JAJOOR010015319.1:0-18199 GCA_036250505.1 Solanum acaule
AGAACTCGCCTTGTTGCTACTTGCCGGACCAAGGAGGTAATCAACAAGAAAAGAATTATCAACATAGATTTAGTGTGATACTATCTAATAGGCTAGTGTCGATTGGTGCAAAGTAATAACTAAGCCAAACATCGATTATGATGTCTATTATGAGGTAGAGGTAAGGGTTAGTAAATTATACACACGTAGCCGGACCAATGTGCGTGGTGAAATTCTCTAGATACCGGACCAAGGATTTAGAGATACCTAACTTATCACTTTGCATGTAATACACTAGGAAAGAATTGCTGTTACTAGGATTACTGCGTTATGAGCTTGTGGGGAACACGTGTACCCTAGTTATTTCTCTTATCTTGATAACAACCAAAGTTGAGTTTTGATTACTGATTACTTATTAAATTCTTATTATTTGTTTCACACAAACAAAACCCCCCTTTTTATTACCTGTTTTTGGAAGTAATTTGACTAATTGATTATAATTGTTGGTTAAAGTAAAGTCTAAACCATTTTCCTCGTGGGATCGACCCTAACCTACAAGTTGGGTTCTTAACTTCATAACGATCGCTTATACTTCTGTAGGGAGGTGTAATTTGAGCGTATCAGGGTCGTGACATATATAGAGAAAAATATTGTCATATTGACTGAATTACATTTTGGTAGAAGTCGACTTGCTATAGACATATGTATAAAAAACTAAAATCATAAAAAAAGTACAGAAAAGAAAGCATGAATATATTAAAAATACAGATAAACTATATTTCTTGAACTATATATTAAAGGATCTGTACATAAAAAATTAAATATGAATTCTAATACAGTGATATTCAATATAACATTTAGTCATCTTTTCACTTTACATTATTTTTTATTTAATTATACTTTTGCACTAATTTTTGTACCTCTATGTAATTGTTAAGTACATGAATTTTCTAAACATTTGAGATTACATATAAAAAGGAAAAAGTACAAACATGTTGTTTTAAAAAGATAAATGATTATCAAACAACAAAGAAGGCATAACTATTAATGTTTATCAAAGACTTTCTCTTTTACGGGCCTAGTTGTGAAAATATTCTATGGGATTTAAAATGCTTACCCTCAAAATAATTAATTATAAATATAAATTGGGATTAGCTTTATTATATTTTTATCCTACAGATAGAAGAAAGGATGAATACAAAAATATAGAAATCAATTACGAAGTTATATTTAAATACTCAAAAAGATGGCGATATGAAAAATAAAAATTCACTTACAACTTCATATTGGAGGATATTCATCTTCTAACTATGATAATTTACATATTTCTCAACAAAAAGAAGATGAATATGCATGAAATTTTAAAGAATACTTATAAATAAATCAGTAAGAATTCTTATAATTACTTGGTAATGAAAATTTTACAACTAATGTAGACTAACCTAATGTAGAATGCAAGTGTATCACAAACTTGAATGAAAGAAGGGAATATAAATAATGTTGTGTGAGTGCCTTTGATAGACTCTTCACTACCCCCACTTATCTTACAAATTAAAATTCAAGGTTATTAGACTCTTCATTACCCACATTTAATTAGTACATGAATATATGATTGCATTAAAAACTTGTTTGATGCATGAATTTAAATATACCTAGTACTTAAAATTTAATTAATTAAATATATATTAATATTTAATTTATTTTATGAGTAAGATAAGGGAAAAATGGTAATCCAACTTTGACGTTAGGAGCTTCCCACTAATAATAATACTAGTCCTTTTCCTTTAAGTTCAATCAATCCATATAATTCTTTGAACTTGTAACGACCTATTTTCGTCGTTATAGAAAAGCTAGCGGGGGAAAATTTGGGGCCGAAAAACTTTTTCGTAGTATTTGACTTTTCCCAACCTAGTCCAGATTTGGATGAAATCGGAGTCCTTGAGGTGTAGGGAAATCTGGTAACAATCGGGTGAATCATTTATGATTTTAATTGCATGAATAGTTAGATAACTCATTAAGGAATTCGTATGACTTTACAGAAGAATTGAATTCGGGTTAGTAGAACTCCCGAAATTGATCTTGGTGTAAAGGGTATTTTCTGAGTGTCGTTCGTTAGAGGTGTGTTGTTAAATAGGAATTTCGGAATTCTTGAATTAGCTCACTGTCTCGTGCAACTAGCCTTGGCGGGGATTTTAGTCGCTTTGGCGGGGCCGCTGTGGCGGGGTGGTGGTCGCTGTGCCAGGCCAGACGCGACTTAAAGTCGTTAATAAACTCCTAAATGACCTTATTTGGCACTTTTCAATTTTTAGAGTTAAGGAACGAACCCCAGGCGACTCTTACTCGTTTTTCACCATTCTTGAGGCTAAAGGTAAGCTTTTCACTCCCCGAATTTGTTTTTCGTTCATAGAACGTAATAGAATGAGTGAATATTGATGGGGGAGGTGTTTGTTATATATTCTATGGTGGAAACAACCCTAATTTGGATAATTCGGGTCATGGGTTTGATCTAGGGTTCATCAAAATGTTAGTAGTTTGGGTAATTAGTGATTGTTTATTGATTCCCATGTTATTATGATTGTTTGTAGACCAAGAACAAGCGGAACTAATCCGGAAAGGGATGGATCAAGTTTCTTAGGGTTTCAAGGCTGTTTCGAGGTAGGTGATGGTTGTGATTCTATGATTGTGTGATGTATGTTTGTTCTTGCTTCATTATGATACTTGTATATGTATGAATGTTGCAATGTTGATCACATTTGTTGTAAATGAGATAGATGAAGAATGACTGCCATGAAATCATGACTTAAATGTATGATCTTAATGATATACTTGTGATTGTGATTGTGGTGTTGAATGTATCGGTTGCCACATTTTGCTGTAACTAACTTGGATCAGTTGCCACGTTCCAGTATAACTATGGGATCAGTTGCCACGTTCTGACATAATTATGGGATTGGATACCACGTTTCAGTATGCTAACTGTTTGGGTTTGGGTTCCATGAGAGAACCAATGATTTGATATAAAATGTGAAGTTGTTCGTTGTTTGTAAATGTTGATAATATTGTATATGTTGATATATATGCATGTGATTATAATGTTGTCTTGACTTGTTTATGTTGCACTTAGTGGGATAGCCGCATGATCCTGCCAGTACACTGTGGTTGTGTACTGATACTGCACTTGCTCTTATTTTTGTTGAGTACATGGCATCTTCAAGCGGCTACTGTCAGACCTTGCTTAGGAGATTAGTGATCGTTCGAATTCAAGTGTGAGCCAATTCTTCCGGGCTGCCATGGGTTCTCTTTCTTCTATTTCCATCATTTTTGGACTTAGACCATGTTCTACTAGTTTTTAGTACATTAGTGGAGGGTTGTATCCCTTCTTGTTTAGACTTGGTTCATTGTTAGATGTTTTGGTACATTAACTTTCAGGTTCTAGGTTATTTCTTCCGCATTGTTAGTTTATTATTGTTAGACTTTTGTTAGAGTTTATGGGAACGCTATTTATTTCCTTAATATTTAACTTGCTTCCGCAACTTAAATTCCTTAGTTTTGGTTTAGTTGCTTGATTTGAGTTGTAGTAGTGGTTCTCCCATCGGAGTGTTAGTATGGGTGCCAATCACGACGGTTTGGGTCGTGAAAAAGTTGGTATCAGAGCCTAGGTTCCTTGATCTCGATGTACTAAAACGAGTCTATTAGAGTCTTATGGAATGGTAGGGGGACGCCTTAATTTTCTTCGAGAGGTTATAGGACTTTAGGAAATCTCTTTGTTTTTTTTTGTCTCATTTCGTGCTATGACTAGATTCCAATAGGTACTGGCAATTCAAATTGATATCTAACCTCCTTCACTCTTCTATTCGCAGATGGTTAATACTAGATTCAACGGTGTTAGGCCCGTAGCTCTTGTCAATGCTTCGGTCGAGGAATCTGCAGTGATAGGTCGCGATCGAGGCATGAGTAGAGGAAGATCTAGGGGTAGAGGTCGTGGAAGAGTAGCGCCTGTTGGAAATGGAGCTCTTGTTGAGAATGCTCCTGTGAATGAGAACCCTCTTGCGCATCATGAAGATATTGAAGATGAGAATGTTGATGTTGAAGATGTTGAGGATGTGGGACAAGAGGAAGAGGTACTGGTTTGGACTACAGGTGTTCCTTCTTTGGATCCAGTGCTAGCTCAATAGATCATGTCATTCTTAAAGGGATTGGTTGGTCTTGGAGTGCTTCCTTCTACTTAAGCAACTCAAGCTCCTACTAATCCTCCTGTTGCTAGCATTGAGCCCAAGATGGGTGGGACTAGAGGTAATGATACTTTCTTCCGTCCTTTGTTGGGTTATGTTATGACTGGTAATGAACATGAAATGTTGACTGAGTTTCTGAAGCTAAAACCTTATGTGCTTCTTGGTTCTGAGAATGAGGATGCTTATGAGTTCATTTGGATTGCTATGAAAGGCTTCATAAACTGGGTATTGTTCATTAGCATGGGGTTGAGTTTGTGTCTTTCCAACTTCAAGGTGAGGCTAAGCAATGGTGGAGAGCTTATATGGAATGCAGATCTTCTACTTTACCTCTACTTACTTGGACCCAATTTCATGCTCAATTTCTAGAGATATTTGCGCCTAGGACTTTGAAGGATCTCAAGAAGGATGAGTTCATGGCTTTGGAGCAGGGTGGTATAATTGTGGCTGCTTATGAGGCCAAGTTCCATGCTTTGTCTAGATATGCTACGCAGTTGGTGACTACTGAGGAAGAGAGAATCCAGTTATTTATTAGGGGACTAAATTCTGAGTTGCAAGTATTATCTGTTCATATGACTTCTATAGGGAGAAGCTTTAATAAGGTACGGTCAAGCTAAGGCATGGGAAAAAAGGGCCAAGAATTTGGGTTTCAAGGTTCTTATTTCAAGGGGTCCGGAAGGCCAACGCTTGCAGCCTAGCCAATTCAGTCCGCTATGCCCGCCTCTGTAGGTAATTACTCGAAAACTCCATCTCATAATTTTCAGGATAGCTAGGGAGTCGCGCCTTCGACGGGTGGCAGACCATCTTTTGATCGTACTTGCTACAACTGTGGTGAACCTAGCATATAAAGAGAGATTTCCCCCACCCACGTGTATTAGATGCCGCATATCAGCCTTCTAGAGCAATGGTACCCACTGGGAATGGTAATGATGGTAGAGGACATCCACAAGGTAGGCTAGGAGGTAATCAGCGAGGCCATAGAGGTAGAGAAAATGGTAACGAAGGTAGGGGTAACATGCAACCAAGCAGGGAAGTGGCTCATCAAGATGATAGGGCTCAATGTTATGCTTTTCTGGGCAAGAATGAGGCGGAGGCGTCTGATGCGGTGATCACATGTACTATTCTTGTCTGTGACCGGATGGCTAATGTGTTGTTTGATCCGGGTTCTACTTATTCATATGTATCCGTGAGAATTGCCTCAGACTTTGATATGATTTATGATATTCTAGATGCCCCTATTCATGTTTCTACCTAAGTTGGAGAGTCAGTCATAGTTACCCATGTCTATCGTGCTAGTCCTATTTTGTTTATGGATTTTCAAACTTGGGCTGATTTGGTGATTTTGGATATGATTGACTTTGACATAATCTTAGGCATGACTTGGTTGTCCCCCTATTATGCTGTGCTTAATTGTAATACTAAGTTTGTAATTCTAGAAATTCCGGGAAGGGAAAAATTAGAGTGGGAAGGGGTGTACAAGCCTAAGCAAGCTAAGATTATATCTTCCATTCGGGCTAGTAAATTAGTAGAGCTGGGTTGTTTAGCTTATTTGGCTCATGTTAGGGATGTTGAGATTGAGGCTCCATCCATTAGGTCTATTCCTGTGGTGTCGGAATTTATAGAAGTGTTTCCTAATGATTTGCCTGGTATGCCTCCGGATAGATATATAGATTTTTGCATTGATTTAGAGCCTGGTATGCGTCCCATTCTATCCCTCCATATCGCTTGGCTCCGACAGAATTAAGAGAGCTTAAGGCTCAAATCCAAGAGCTTCTTGATAAGGGATTTATTCGCCCTAGTGCTTCCCCATGGGGTGCTCCAGTTTTGTTTGTTAAGAAAAAGGATGGTAGTACGAGAATGTGTATAGATTATCGACAATTGAATAGGGTTACTATTCGAAATAAGTATCCCTTGCCTCGAATGAATGATCTTTTTGACCAATTGCAAGGTGTATCAGTTTTCTCTGAGATTGATCTACGGCCTGGCTACCATCAATTAAAAATTAGGCCTGAGGATGTGCCCAAGACGGCATTTAGAACTCGCTATGGGAACTATGAGTTTTTGGTTTGACCAATGCACCTGCAGCTCTCATGAGTTAGATGAATGGGGTGTTCAAACCATTTTTTGATTCGTTCGTTATATTTTTTATTGATGTTTTGGTTTATTTGAAAAGTGAGGAAGAGCATGCCGATCATCTTTGTATTGTTTTTGGTATTCTTGGGAAACAAAAGCTATATGCTAAATTTTCTAAGTGTGAATTTTGGTTGAAATTAGTTGCATTTTTGGGGCATGTAGTTTCAAAATAAAGAGTAATGGTAGATCCCCAAAAGATTGAGGCGGTCATGAATTGGGTTCGGCCTTGCTCTATGACGGAAGTTAGGAGTTTTGTGGGGCTCGCTAGCTGTTATCGTCAATTTGTGAAGAACTTTGCTACTATTGCCACCCACTTGACTAATTTGACAAAAAAAGGAGATACCATTTGAACGGACTGAAGAATGTGAGGAGAGCTTTCAAAAGCTCAAAACTCTCTTGACCACCACACCTATTCTAGCATTACCGGTAGAAGGTAAAGATTTTGTTGTTTATTGTAATGCTTCACATTTTGGTTTGGGTGCTATGTTGATACAGGATAAGAATGTTATAGCTTATGCCTCGCGTCAATTGAAGGTGCATGAGAAGAATTATCCAACACATGATTTGGTGTTAGCAACGGTAGTGTTTGCTCTTAAGATTTGGCGGCATTACCTCTATGGTGTTAAGTGTGAAGTGTTTACTGATAATCATAGTTTGCAACATGTGTTCACTCAAAAGGATTTGAATTTGAGAGAGCAAATGTGGACGGAGTTACTTAAGGATTATGATGTGACCATTCAATACCATCCGGGCAAGGCTAATGTGGTGGCAGACGCTTTGAGTCGGAAAGCAGTGAGTATGGGTAGTTTAGCTTGCTTGAAAGTATCCAAGCGACCTTTGGCTAGAGAAATTCAGACCTTAGAGTCTAAGTTCATGAGTTACGCATCTCAGAAAGAAGTGGGGTGTTAACGAGCATTGTAGTGAGGGCCACATTCATTGAGGAGATCAAGGCCAAATAATTTGAGGATGAGAATTTGGAGGAGCGTAGAAAAAAGACTGCAAATGGTAAGGCACAAAAGGCCACTCTTAATGCGGATGGTATGCTCAATTTTAAAGGAAGAGTTTGTGTTCCTAGAGTAGATGACTTGATTAAGAAGTTGTTGGCGGAGTCTTATGGTTCGCGATATTCTATCATCGGGTGTGACCAAGATGTATCGAGATTTGAAGCGAATTTATTGGTGGCCGGGCATAAAGAAAGACATAGGAGAGTTTGTAGCGAAGTGTCAAAATTGTCAACAAGTGGAATATGAACATCAAAGGCCTGTAGGTTTACTTCAAAGAATGCCAATTCCGGAATGAAAGTGGGAAAGGATAGCCATGGATTTTCTAATTTGGTCTTCCCAAGACTTTGGGGAAGTTTGATTCTGTTTGGGTAGTGGTTGATAGATTGACTAAGTCAGCCCATTATATTCTGATAAAAATAGATTAAAATGCTGAACAATTGGCTAAAGTTTATGTGAAAGAGATAGTGACGATGCATTGGGGTGCCCCTCTCTATCATCTCAGACCGTGGTACCCAATTCACATCTAAGTTTTTGAGGAAATTACATAATGAATTGGGCACACAACTCACTTTTAGTATAGCCTTCCATCCATAGACATACAGATAGTCAGAGAGGACTAGTCAAGTGCTAGAAAATATGTTGAAGGCATGTGGGCTTGATTGGAGGGCATTGGGATAAATTCATACCTTTGTGTGAGTTCTCCTATAATAATAGTTGATATGACACCATTTGAGGCATTATATGGGAGGGGATGTAGATCACCCATAGGATGGTTTGAGGTTGGAGATCTGAAACCATTGGGGGTAGATTTAGTGAAGTATGCTCAAAATAAGGTGAGGATTATTCAAACTAAGCTTCTAGTAGCCCAGAGTAGACAAAATAAGTATGCGGATCATAAGGTAAGAGACATGGCGTTTCAATCCAATGAAAATGTTCTCTTAAGGTATCACTTATGAAAGGGGTGATGAAATTTGGTAAGAAGGGTAAGCTAAGTCCTAGATACATTGGTCCATTTGAAATTCTTGAATGTGTGCGCCGGTAGCGTATAGATTGACTTTACCTCCTAATTTATTGAGTGTTCATCCAGTATTTCATGTGTCCATGTTGAAGAGGTATCATGGTGACGGGGATTTTATCATTAAGTGGGACTCAATTGTGTTAGACAAGGACCTCAAATATGAGGAAGAACTGATTGCAATTCTTGAGAGTGATGAGCGTAAGTTGAGAACCAAAGAGATTAAGTCTGTGATAGTTCAATGGAAGAATCGTCTAGTTGAGGAAGCTACTTGGGAAACCGACAGAGATATGCAAGATAAGTATCCCCAATTGTTTGTCGATTCAGGTACTACTTCATTCCTTCCTTATCCTATTTTACTAAGTTTTATCACTCGGGGACGAGTGATGGGTAAATTGGTATCTATTGTAACGACATGTTCCCGTAGTTATAGAAAAGCCAACGGGGAAAAATTTGAGGCCGAAAAACTTTTTCGTAGTATTTGGATTTTCCCAACCTAGCCCAAATTTGTACGAAATCAAAGTCCTTGAGGTGTATGGAAATCTGGTAACAATCGGGTGAATCATTTATGATTTTGATTGCATGAATAGTTAGATAACTTGTTAAGGAATTCGTACGACTTTACGAAATTGAATTCGGGTAAGTAGAACTCCCGAAATCGATCTTGGCGTAAAAGGTATTTTCTGAGCATCGTTGGTTAGAGGTGTGTTGTGAAATGGGAATTCTGGAATTCTTGAATTAGGTCTCTGTCTCATGCAACCCACCTTGACAAAGAGTTTGGTCACTTTGGCGGGGCCGGTGTGGCGGGGTGGTGGCCGGCGAGGTCGTTAATAAACCCTTAAATGACCTTATTTGGCACTTTTCGATTCTTAGAGCTAAGGAACGAACCCAGGTGACTCCGACTAGTTTTTCACTATTCTTGAGGCTAAAGGTAAGCTTTTCACTCTCTCAATCCATTTTTCGATCCGTAGAACTTAATAGAATTGGTGAATATTGATGGGGGAGGCTTTTGTTATAGATTCAATGGTGGAAACAACCCTAATTTGGATAATTAGGATCATGGGTTTGATCTAGGGTTCATAGAATTGTTAGTGATTCAGGTAATTAGTGATTGTTTATTGATTCCCGTGTTAGTATGATTGTTTGTAAACCAAGAACAAGCGGAACGAATCCGAAAAGTGAAGGATCAAGTTTATTAGGGTTTCAAGCTTGTTTCGAGGTAGGTGATGGTTGTGATTCTATGATTGTGTGACGTATGTTTGTTCTTGCTTCATTATGATACTTGTATATGTATGAATGTTGCAATGTTGATCACACTTGTTGTAAATGAGATAGATGAATGATGATTGTCATGAAATCATGACTTAAATGTATGATCTTGATGATATACTTGTGATTGTGATTGTGGTGTGTTGAATGGATTGTTTGCCACGTTCCACCATAACTAACTTGGATCGGTTGCCACGTTCTGCCATAACTAACTTGGATAGGTTGCCATGTTCCGGCATGACTATGGGATCGATTGCCATTTTTCGGCATAATTGTGGGATCAGATACCACGTTCCGGTATGCTAACTGTTTGGGTTTGAGTTCCATGAGAGAACCAATGATTTGATATAAAATGTGAAGTTGTTCGTTGTTCGTAAATGTTGATAATATTGTATATGTTGATATATATGCATGTGATTATAATGTTGTCTTGACTTGCTTATGTTGCACTTAGTGGGATAGCCGCGTGATCCTACCAGTACACTGTGGTTGTGTACTGATACTGCACTTGCTCTTCTTTTTGTTGAGTACAGGGCATCTTCAAGCGACTACTAACAGACCTCGCTTAGGAGATTAGTGATCGCTCGAATTCAAGGGTGAGGCAATTCTTCCGGCTGCCATGAGTTCTCTTTCGTCTATGTACAACATTTCCGGACTTAGACTATGTTCTATTAGTTTTTAGTACATTAGTTGAGGGTTGTATCCCTTCTTGTTTAGACTTGGTTCATTGTTAGATGTTTTGGTACATTAACTTTCAGGTTCTAGGTTATTTCTTCCGCATTGTTAGTTTATTATTGTTAGACTTTTGTTAGAGTTTATGGGAACTCTATTTATTTCCTTAGTATTTAACTTGATTTCGTAACTTAAATGCCTTAGTTTTGGTTTAGATGCTTGGTTTGAGTTGTAGTAGTGGTTCTCCCACCGGAGTGTTAGTGTGGGTGCCAATCACGACGGTCTGGGTCATGATAGAACTAATCTCAATCATATCAGATTGAAAACTATTTTTATAAAAAAAAATTAAAGGAATCGTAGGCCTAATTTTTACCATAGTCCATGCTTTAAAATTCTCAAATTAAGCATCAAAATGTTCACAAGAACTTTTGGATTTTCTTCAATATTCAACAGCCAATTGGTAGTCTCAATGTCATCAAACACAAAAGAAGGAAAATCAACTGGACTAAGTGATAAGAATTTTGGTAAATTTATTATTTTATCCTTAGCGTTACAATTTTTGAAATATTCAACATAATCTGTGAATCTATAATAGTAAACATTAAAAACTGTGGTTGGTTGGATCCAAAATAATGTAGATGGGATATTGATTTTTTTTGTGCCACTAAATCAATTCGATCCATAATAATAGTGATGACATATGAAAAAGGATACCTTTATTTATATTTGATTAGATTAACTCGAGTATAAATTTTGACTTACGTGACTTTATAAAAGAATTGAACAAATGGAGCTCATCAATTGAACTTAATTAGAATCTTCATCTCAGCCATCAGAGAAAGGAAGAAAGCTTAATCCTTCAACATTTGAGAGTTTTTTATTATTCTACTGAAACCTGATAGACTTGTGGTTAAAGTGGCTTCAATACCTAAACTGATTGATAGTTTGGAAAATGAAAAACATAGATTAATTTGTCCTTTGCCTAGGAATAGTGCTATAAGAACATGAGATTCTTCATTTTTCAAAATTTTCATATTTTGGGTGGTGAAAAGAGAGGTAGGTATCCATGAAAAAAATGAGGATTTTGGGAAGGAGAACTTTGTAAAGGAAGAAAGCATTTTTGAACTGGCTTGATTACAACTAATTAAGGTCACTTATACTATAAATAATCTAAAGAATTTATCATATTCTCTAAACATCTACCTTAAATATTTATGTTTTGAGATTATATAAATTTTATTAAATAAAAATATATCAAAAGATATTTTACTCAAATTTTCTTGAAGTTCTAAAAAGTATTTGAAATTCTTTGTTATACAAGAATCAAATTTATTATTTAGCAAAAAATAACACAGGAAATGTGTGAGTACTTTAGAGTAATAAGTAACCAAAAACCACAATGATTGCAAGTAGTATGTTTTATTATTAGAGATAACGTGTGCTAACAAATTAGAGTTACAAAAACATGGCATAAGTATATATTCGATTATAATTTTTGTTTTTTTAAGAAAATAAGGGATAATGCATAAGTACCCCTCATGAACTATGAACGAAATCTCAGTTACATGCCTTAATTTAATTAGGGCCCTATTATCTCTCGAACTCGATTTTTCATATTCCTGCATCTTTTGTGCTGATGTGACACCTTCAACCAAATAAGTTTGTTATGTTTGTACACACGTGCTTGTCACGTGTGTCAATAATTTTTTTTTAATTTTTAAAAATAATTAAATGTTTTTAAAGATTTTTATTAATATTTTTAAAAATAATTCTTTGATATCTTTTTATTTTCTTTATCTTGTATTTAAATTAAGTTATTACACATATGATTTGTATTTTATACTTTTTAAATTTTTTTTACCTTCATTCATTATTTTTTCTCTTTTATTTTTCTATTGATTTTATTTACTCTTTTTATTTTCTGTGTCTTTCCTTTTGATTTGATTTTAATTTTAATTACAAAAGTCTTATATATAAAATAAGTTAATTTCAAATAGATATTAAAATGAGTAAATAAAATCAAATAAAACCTAAAAAAACCCGTTAAAATTTAAGGACTTTTTATTTATATTTTGTTTTTTTTAAAAAAAGTTTCTAAAAATAATTAAAAGTGAAAAGATAAGAAATTAATGAAAGAAAAAAATTAAAGTTTTAAGTGAGGAAGAAATTAAAATAATTATTTCAGAAACTAAAAAAATTATTTCATTATGAATAATTCCAAACAAATACACTATTTTTTCTGAAACGGAGAAAAAGCTCTTTTAAAAACTAATTGATTACTAGCTATTCTATTAAAATCATCTATTTACAAGTGATTTAGTACTCATTATGACCAAGTAAAAACTCATTAGCAAAATCCTTGAGCTTTAGACTTGATGTACCATTTTCCTTCATAGCTTCCTTAGGTAAATTACTCCATTTCTTGGCATTTCTTCTCAATTCTTCCCCTTCTTCATCGCTTCCCATTGCGATCGTGATACATCTATTGAATTCATCTCTTTTCACTACACCACCTTCACTGACATTAACTCTAACACCATTCTTCCAGATATCTTGGATGAGTTTTGCATTACAAACTTGATCGTTCCAGAGTGGACATGCCACTATAGGTACCTTAGATGCTATGGTCTCCAAAGTTGAATTCCATCCACAGTGAGTCAAAAAACAACCAATAGAAGGGTGTTTAAGAACTTCCACTTGCGAGCACCAATTCACTATCTTCCCCTTCTTTTCAAGTTCGTCTTTGCAACTCAACTTGTCCTCCATCTTTTCTCCATCTTGTCATTCCCTAATCGCCCACAAAGTTGAATTCCATCCACAGTGAGTCAAAAAACAACCAATAGAAGGGTGTTTAAGAACTTCCATTTGCGAGCACCAATTCACTATCTTCCCCTGCTTTTCAAGTTCGTCTTTGCAACTCAACTTGTCCTCCATCTTTTCTCCGTCTTGTCCTTCCCTAATCGCCCACAAAAATGGCCTCCCACATTTCAGCAATCCGTGACTAATCTCCTCCATCAATTGACTTGATATTTCGGAGTAACTACCAATTGCTATGTAGATAATCGATCCCTTATCCTTTGAGTCCAACTAATCCATATAATTCTTCGAACTAATCTCAATCATATCAGCTCGAAAAGTATCATCATCAAGAAATATTGAAGGAATTGAAGGCCCAATTCCCACCATAGTCACATGCTTTAAAATTCTCAAAGCATCAAACTCCAAAGCATCAAAAGTGTTCACAAGAACTCTTGGATTTTCTTCACTATTCAACATTTCAATTTGCCTTTTAATAGACTTAACTGCCCAGTTGGTACTTTCCATGTCATCAAACACAAAAGACGGAAAATCAATTGGACTAAGTGGTGGCAATCCTGGCAACTCTATTATTTTATCCTTAGCAGTACAATTTTTGAAATAATCAGAATAGTTTGTGAATCTATAATAGTAAACATAAAAAATTGTGGTAGGTTGGATCCAAAATAATGTAGATGGGACATTAATTTTTTTGGCCACTAAACCAATCCATTCCATGATAATTGTATAGATGACATGTGAAAAAGGGGTACCATTTTTTGCATTTGACTAAATCAAATTGAAAATGAATTTTGACCCGCGAAACTTTACAGAAGAATAGAACAAATGAAAGTCATAAATTGAACTTAACTGAAATTTGCCATCATAGCCATCATAGCCATCAGAGAAAGGAGCAAAGCTTAATCCTTCAACGTTTGGAAGTTTTTTTATTTTACTGAAAGCTGATAGGCTCGTGGTTAAAGTGACTTCAATGCCTAGATTGATTAATTGTTTGGAAAATTGAAGACATGGATTAATTTGGCCTTGACCTGGGAATAGTGCTATAAGAATATGAGGCTTTTCATTGTTCAATTTTTTCATGTTTTGGGTGGTGAGTAGAGAAGTATTCATGAAGGAGAATGAGGGTTTTGGGCAGGAGAACTTTGTTTTTTGAACTGGCTTGATTACAACTGATTAGGGTTACACATATTTATACTAGTAAATAGATGGTTCTAGATACAAAAAAAAATCTAGAAAATTCATTATATTCTTTAAATATTCACCTTAATTGTTAAGTTTTGATATTATATAAATATTTATTTAATAAAAAAGTATCAAAAGATATTTTACTCAAACTTTCTAGAAGCTCCAAGAAGTATTTGAATTTATTATTATTCTAAAAATAAATTTTATTATTTAGCAAAAAATAAAACAGAAAATACATGAATACTTTTGAGTAAGTAACAAAAAAAATATAATGATAGCAAGTAGTATGTTTTATTATAAATATAATGTGTACTAACGATTTAGAGATACAAAAGCATGATATTTTTATTTTTCCAAGAATCATCATTATTATTCAGTGAAAAGAAACGCTAGAAATGCATGTGTACTTTAATCTAAGAAAAAACATAATGATAGCAAGTAATATATTTTATTATCAGATATAACGTGTGCTAACAAATTAGAGATACAATGCATAACATATTTGTTGTTTCGTGAATTGTCATTATTATTCAGTAAAAAAATACAAGAAATGCATGAGTACTTTAGTCTAAGAAACAAAAAAATATATATAATAGTAGTATGTTTAGTATGTTTTATTATCAAATATATCGTGTACTAACAAATTAGAGATACAAAAGCATGGCATTTTTTGTTGTTCCGAGAATTATCTTTATCATTCAGTAAAAAATGACGCAAGAAATGCACGAATGTATAGTAATTTAGAATAAGTTAGCATGTCTTATTATCATATATATTGTGTGCTATCAAATTAAAGATAAAAAAGCACATATTCTATTATAAATTATTATTTTTCTAAAAGATAATTAGAAACATAATAATGTGATTAATAATTAGAATATAAAGAAGTAAGCACATGAAAAAAATATATAAATAATTCAACATATAATACATATATATATATATATATATATATATTACCTATCTACATTATAATTAAATAATCAAAACAAGGAAATGTCGCTACTATTCATTTTTCCTATGTAACCTAAGGAATCAAAAAATTTCAAGTGATGGGTCATATCGATGTTTCACTAAACTTTTATATATATTCAAAAGTTTTAAAAATTCCTATAATTTCTTGGACTCTCATATGTTTCATTCTTTTTCTTATTCCAAATACATGAAATTATAATTTAGGGTGAGAGTACTCAAGCATAGTATTTTTATCTGCTCTGATGTTGAAATATGTGACTATATATCTCATCTAAAAATATTAACTTTTAGAGAAGACACACTTACTTAATTATAAGTTCTGATACTGCTTAGTTCGAGAAAAGAAAAGATATAAATATATTCAAAAAATATTTGTTGAATTAATTTCATTTGACGAAATAGACATGAATGCTCTTATAGTTAGCATAACCTTTTCACCAACCTTAATAAATAACAAGAACAAAATCCTGTAAAAAATAACCATCCCTAGTAAAATGACAATGTCCATTCACTTTGAATAACCAATCTTAGTTTCCTTGTATCGTTTAAAATATATTTCCCACTGTTCATAATATTTAAAATTTCACCTCTTCACGCTCATTACAAATTTTTAATCCTTCAAACTCATTCTTATATATACGCATACTTATGAAATGCAATGTAGTGTAGTTAAAAGGTGCTTTCATAATGGTTTTTGATAAATTATTAGGCGCAATACTCATTTTCTTCATGCCTCCAACCACCACATCTCTCCACATAAAATTTTACAACTTAAGCTTATAACCTTTCGTCCCGGCCTATTATTTTCTTTTCTTCTTTACTATTCTATTATACATACATACACTCTCTCATTTTCTTCCACTGTCTAATTGTTTGAGTTTGCTGTTTAGAATTGCAAGCTAGCTATACCATCAACATTTCTTGATTATTGAAGCCTGAATTATTTTTGAGTTGATGGTTACGTTTATGCATATTGGGTTTTGGTTCAGGTATGAGGTGAAAAAGAATAAAACTCTACAATGTATTAATGCTAGGGCATGAAAAAGTAATATTTTTATTTGCATAACTTCCATTGAGTTTCATTAATTAGGGTTTTGAAATTGCGATTTTTCATTTACTTCGTCTTTGTTTTGTCTTAATATAATCATGACTTGGTGTTGACATTTATATGATTTAAAAAGCTTATACATCTCTTTTAATTTATTAAAATTTGGCTTAATATATAAGCTAATGTTGATTTTTGTGAAGTTTTGATTTCTTTGGCTCAAAGAAAAGATACATATTTAGTTTAGGAATCAATTAAATACATCTAAAGATTCTTTTCCGAATTAATTCATTAGGAGAAACAGACATGAATACTTTTATAATATAATTTGCATAATCTTTTCACCAACCTTAATTATAAACCACAAAAACAAAATTGGGGACAAAAATTTCATCCCTAATAAAATGATATTTAACATTTCTCCATGAAATACCCATATGAAAACAATAAACATATAACATATAAAAGAAATTATTGATGCGATGCAGAGTTTAAATTGTATACACCTTCAATTTAAATAGTTTAACATGACAAAAATATTTTTTATATTAAATTTCATGTGAGACTTGTATTTCCTTATTTTTTTTAAAACAAAAATAGTAGTCACAAAGGCTAGATTTTTATTAATAATCAAAGCAACAATTTTGTCAAAGAAAAGAAAAACTAACAGGGTTGGTCCAATCGGATCAGTCCATACAAAGTGTATTTGGCCCAAATGGATCAAAATTAGCTCCAATGCAGGCTTCGATGGGTGAGAAACCATATATATATATATATATATATACACACTAGTTTCTGGTAACGTGCATTGCACGTTTGTTCTTTATTATTATGACAATAAGTTTTTTATCTATAATAGTTTTGAGTTATAAAATGAAAATATTGGTGGAGTCGGGAGTGATATTTTTTTTTGAGAATTGGTAACATGTCAGGAGTGAAAATTAATAACCACTAACTAATAATCTCATTTACTGCTTATTTGTTATATTCGAATTAAATTTCTATTATATGTTTTTCTCTTTATGATTGTTATTCCTTTTTTCTATTTAGAAAGATAAATTTTAATGTTGTTTATTTATTTTACTTTTAAGAACTCCTTCATATTAAATTAAATTACCTCATTTGTTGGAATATGTCTTCTTCAGTCATTTTTTTGATTTCTTTTGCTTGATGTTGTTGAGGGAGAAATATTAGTTATCCTTTTTACCTCAAAAGGTAGGAGGCTAAAGCAAAATATAATTTCAATAAGTCATTGTCAAACTAAAGGTATCAACGAGAATCTACTTTGTAAAATACACATGCATTAAGTTATGACAATCTAATTAAAAATACAATAATCAAATGTTAATCAAATTTATTAAAAATTACTCATGCAAAAAATTGCAAAATTGTTGGAGAGTGCCGCATACCTCATTTGTATTGGCACAATTTCTACTAAAAGTTCTATTCAACAGTCTGCAAAAGCATCACCTCTGGTTTATACCTGAGATTAAAAAATTACATAATAAGTTCATAAAACAAAATTTTAGTAGTATATTTTCATGTGAGAGATCAAACACTTAAACATCAATTTAAGAATATAATTGGAATGATAGAAAAAATTAAAAAACTAAATGTAAAGAAATGCTTGAAAGAACATATGATAAGAACTTTATGCTCTCTAATCCAAATTCAAATGTACAGTAATGTCATTAGAAGACAACATGTAAGAGACTTAATAGGTATAGTGATTTCTTGAAGAGTTAAAAGTTATTCACTTTAATGGTGATTTCTTATACAATAATAATAATAATAATAATAATAATAATAATAATAATAATAATAATAATGATAATGATAATGATAATGATAATGATAATGATAATGATAATGATAA
>JAJOOR010015320.1:0-15087 GCA_036250505.1 Solanum acaule
TATGGGATGCCAACCATACATGGCACAAGTATACCTTAAGGTTGCTAAGGTGATGGTTCTATTATGTTGAAAAGATTTATATGATGAATATGTTATGATTTGTGTTTTACCTTAAAAGTGCATGGTGATTCTCAAACTTGACAAATGCATTCATTTCAAATAAATTGTCCTTTTGATCATATTTTAAGGATTTGTATGCATGCTTCCATACTTAGTACATATTTGTGTTAACCCCATTTCTTCTACATTTTCTCCAAAGTGTAGGTTCCGGGCATTGAAATGTTTTCTTCCTTGACTAAGGTTTGGATTGCTTATCTCCAAGACTTGAGGTGAGTCCTCATGGTTCGAGGACAAGAGTCTACTATACTAGTTACTTTCTTATTGTTCTACTTTTGAGACGTTTTCGATTGTAAAGGGTTGTGACCCTATTGACATTCTATTGTAGTAGATGGATTATGAGACAGTGTCTAGTTTTCTTACGATTTTTGAAAAAGACTTCGATTGTTAAAAAGTTTTAAATTCCGCATCATTTTCATTTCCTATGTATATGATATGCTAAGGGCTTGTATGAGACCCCTTCGGGGTCAAGTACGCCGTGTCGTGTTCGGGGTGTAGACTCTGGTCATGACACGCATCAGGTATATATGATAACTAACGACTGAATTGGTGATTCTTTTAATCAATGTATGTAACATATTTGGTGTTTTTATTTTCTTGATCGTTATCTTATAATCTATCTGGTTGGTACATGCTTTTTTTGTTACAGGAACTAGGTGTTTATTTCTTGAATTCTAATTCGAAATCGTTCGACCATAATAAGATTGTATGATTGTATATGATGGTGTATTTTAAATCGTTTAAAAACATCATTTTCTGAAATTGAAATTGGGTAGATTGTGCGGTGTAAATAATAGTGTATATTAACTTGTTATTAATTTGTCGATCCGTGATTGTTTTTGGCATCTGTTTTGGTGTAATTGTGAGGGATTTTTAAGTTGATTATGAAATCCAGATTTAGTGATTGTATTTTGGTATATGATTTTGTCAAATTAATAGTCTATTTGAAGTCATGTATTAACGCCAAATTATGTGAATATATTTAGATAAATTAGTAGGTGTAATTGATAGTGTATTTGCTATAAACGATCTGGTGTAAAATTGTATATTAGGTTTTTAATAAGCACCAACATTCGTTATTTTTTGGTATATTTTCTGGTGTAATTGTTATATTTTTGGTACATTTATTGAAGTAATTGTTAGATTTTAGGTCTTTTGTAAACACCATATTTGAGATGTATGAATTTATTGTTAATGACTTTGTAGTCTTTCGTGTATTTGATTTTTGGTTGAATTAAGGCGTATCGATGTGCTGGTGTATTTGATATAGTTTAGATAATTTATATATATACACCAAATTTGCTTGGTGTATGTGTATGTGCCTGTGGTATATCTGGTGTTTTTGATAAAATTATGGTGTATATTTTGGTGTAGATCATATATTATTAATCATGTTTAACCATAATATGCACCACTTTGTATATGTACCACTTTGTTTAACCATAATATGCACCACTTTATATATGATTTTTTTTGGTGATATAAAAAAACTTAACTATCTATTTCAAATTTGATTGTTAAAATTTGTGTTTAGTATGTTTTTTAACTTTTCGTTGAAATGTATCGCATGAAGGTATGTGGATTTCAAGACCAAAGGAGTTATTTGTGATGCAAACACTAATTACGACAGTGTAATTAAGGTTGCGAAAAAATCAATTGAATATGTTTTTGTGATGTAAAATTATGATTTCTATATGTATTTTAATGTAATTGTTAGATATGTTGGTATTGCTTTGTAAAACAACATCATAGATACAATACTTTGTAATTTATTTATTTTTACGAATGAAAATTTTATCAATATGAATGATCTTTTCATATATTTTTGTGTAGTTATTCATTAATTTGATGATAATAATTGATAGATAGTTGA
The DNA here is from genome assembly GCA_036250505.1 of Solanum acaule. Taxonomy (NCBI): domain Eukaryota; kingdom Viridiplantae; phylum Streptophyta; class Magnoliopsida; order Solanales; family Solanaceae; genus Solanum; species Solanum acaule. The sequence continues at coordinate 1,991 of JAJOOR010015320.1, forward strand.
TCGCATTATCGTATAAGACATAATACAATTGGAACATATAACAAAAATCAATTTTACAACGCGTGATTTGTTATCATTGTGGTTAAAACAATTGTACACCAAACTTAATCTACAATGTACACCACTTAATATACACAACTTTTAATTAAACTATAAAATAATGTTTTAAGTGTAATGGTTTATAATATGTATGAAATTTGATTATATTTTGGTGCAAGTTATTCATTATGGTTTAAAAAATAAACACTAATATTAATTCTTTTTGTATAACTAAAATATATAAAGTTCAAGAGAGAGAAGTAAAAAAAAGATTTGTCCAAAAAAATTGAACCAGAATTGAAGAGAGAGAAAGAAGAGGAGAGAAATCTTTTTCCAAAAAATGAGAGAAAGAAAAAAAGGACGTAATTAAGGAGAGAAAAATGGTTATGATTACGTAGATGGTATATATGTTTGTGTATTAAATGGTTGCCATGATATAACTCTTTGATGTTACTATGAGGTATTAAATGGTATAAAATTACCTATAACATTAAAGTATATTATATTTAAATTGAAACTATATCTAATTATATACGATCTAAATATGATTCAGTAAAACCTAAATATTTCAAAAATGGTTATGTAACATACATATTCCATATATTTAAAAAAGCTTGTTTTCTTTATGTTACAAATGATTTTTTTTTTGTGACAATTAGATGTAATGGTTTCTCGTATATGTTCATTATAATTAAATCTATATATTGTATTAATTGTTGGTATTATATACTAAACTTTACAACATTATGGTCTTATAATGGGAACTTATTCAAAATGGTAAGTTAACACCCAAAAAAAAAAAAACACCCTTTGGGGTGGCCCAGTGGTTTGGGCTTGGGACTTCCATGTTGGAGGTCTCAAGTTTGAAACCCCTTGCCAGCGAAAGCAAAGGGTTTGCCTTCTGGGTCGAGCTCGTCGCACCAGGATTGCCTAGTGTGGGTTACCTCTCTTATGTGGTTTGCGAGCTATTGCATAAGAGCGGGGGTTTTACTCTGTGCACACCCAAAGGATAACGACTGCGGGTTTCTCTTGTCATCAAAAAAAAAATACCAAAAACAATTGTAAGAGAGAGAAAATTACATAGATAAAACTGTTTTAAAAGGGAGATGCGGAACAAATATGTTTGTGGGAAGAGAGAGAAGACTTTTTTACCTTTTTAAAGTCAAAAAGTAAATACTCCCTTCATCCCATTTTATGTGAGATAATTTGACTCAGCATGAAGTTTAAGGAATAAAGGAAGATTTTTAAAATTTGTGGTCCAAAATGAATGATAGAAATTTGTGTGGCTGTAAATTATTTTATTAAGAGTAAAATAAATATTTTATAGTTAAATTGTTATTTTATATAGAAATGAGTCATTTTTTTTAGACGGACTAAAAAGGAAAGTAAGTCACATAAATTGAAACAGAGGGAGTAATGATTATCAATCCCATAAAATTAGCACATAACCCCTAAAAAAGGAAATAAATACGGATACTAAAATATAAAAAAAATCTGGAGAATTAAATATTCTGTTATGTTCGTAATTAAAAATCTAGTTTTGTAAATAAAAAAGAATATATACATATATTGTTGATTAAGATCTTAAATAGTATATTTTTGCAATTTTTCCATAGTGGAATAATATTAACCCTATTATTTATTACTTCCTCTGTCCAACAATAGTTGTCCACTATACTATTTTGGGATGTCCAGCAATACTTGTCCATTTTATAAAATTCATGGATAATTTTACGCTTAGTTCCTAATTAATGTCCCTATTATATTTTTCAAAACATTATATTTAAAAGGTAAAATAGTAAAATTACTGTTCTATTTATAATTTCTTAAGAAGTGTGTCAAATCAATAGTGAACAACTATTGTTGGATATAAATAATATTTCTTAAGAGTGTGCCAAGTCAATAGTAAATACTCCCTCTGTCTCTAATTACTTGTCCACTTTTGAATCGATACACCTATTAAGAAAACAATTATTGTTGTGAGTTTACTATTTTATCCCTATTAATTATGAAGTGGATGATTTAAAAAACTTAAGATTTTTAAGAAGTTCTATCTTTTTCAAAATAATTAATTGAGGGTATAATAGATAAAAAAATTGTTCTTTCTTGATTTGTCAAAATGGATAACTAATTAAGGACAAATAAAAACGAAAAAACGGATAAATAATTAGAGACCTAGGGAGTAACTACTATGGTTGGAATAGTAGTTTTTATACATTGGAAATGATGAGAATAGTGATTAAAGTGTTTGAGTTTGTGTTGCATGACTCTTCATCTTCTCCCTCTCCATTAAATTAAATTCTTGTCTGTATCGTTTCAATTTTATCGGATGTCCCCGATTAAATTGTTTTATTAATTACTTTACTTTACTTTACTACTTATAAATAAATACTGTAAAACAAACGTATCTATCCTCAGACTAGTTTGAGGATGGAAGATGGTACTCCAACAACCTGTTCCCAACCCCAAGGTATGTATTTTAGTATGTAAATAAGTAATACTTGTTACAAGCAGCATTGTTGATTGTTGGTATGCAGATTATGAGGAAATGACAAGGAGAGGAAAATTGATGCCTGCTGCTGCTGCGGCTGCGGCTGGTGGTTCATCTGTTAACAAAAAAATGATTAAGAAAAACAGAGCTACTTCAGAAAAAGTTGGTGCCTGGAGCAAAGAGGATGAAATCACAATCCTAAAGGGACTCATAAAGTTGAAAACTGAAAAAGGGAAAATTAGGTTTGATTATGTTCAACTTTATGAGTCCATTAAACAATTTCTTGGTCACAAATCAGCCACACCACTTCATTTGCAAAAAAAAGTCAAGTATCTTAGGGAGAAATACAAGAACAATTTAAAGAACAGCAGGACTCCTACCATCCCACATGAGGAAGAGTTGTTCTACTTAAGTGACAAAATTTGGGGCAAGGACGATCATCACATCATGAACCAACAACTTACAATTTCTTCTTCCAGTTTGGATATGAACCAACAATTTACAATTTCTTCTCCGGAAGAATCTGATACAACTTTTGTGGGAGACCTAGGGCTAGCATTAACTACTATGAGCAGGAATCAGTCTAATCCACTGCAAGTAGCTCTTCAACAATTCAAGTTAGTTTCTCAAAGTTTGAGTATTAGGAAGAGTTATGCTAACCAAATACTCCAGGCGCGGATAACCCCAAAAAAGGTAGTATATATAATCTGAGTAAAGATTTTTATTAAATTCCTCTCCTTGGCTTAAAATTTAAGTTGTATATCTGAGTACTGTTGTTGTCTATGCAATTTTATGATTCATATTTTGCTATGCTAAACTTCTTTGTCTTGCTACCTTCCAAGTGCGTCTATTTTTTTTTCTTACCAATAACTTTTATACAAGGAGGAACTTTCTGAACTAGAGGAACAAAAGATAGCAAGGAGCTATTTCGACACAAAGATACAACATGCACAATTGGTTTCAGATGCCTATAATGCTAGCCATGGTTTTGGTAAGCTTTCTATCTAGCTAAGGATATCTAGTTTTCATCGTGTGTAAGGGGAAAATCAATCTTTTATTGATGTTGATATATACTTTTTATTGCTTGGAATGATCTGAATCTGAAGCAGTTTTAGGGGTTAGATTCATTGATGATCTTTTGGGGCTTTTATTTTCAAATTAAGTAGTGTCTTTGTGTGCGTGATTCCAGTTTTAAAAATAGCCGCTGGTGCCAAATAGGGTTGTGCATGAGCATCAACAAGCTTTTCACATGTGGCGTTTCCTTTCAAGTGGTCTCTTGGGCCTTGCTCTCTTCCTGTTCGCTTTATTGAGTTATAAGCAATTATTTTGTTGTTAGTGAGCTATATTAATTAGGACTATTTCAACAAACTTCTGGCACCGAAAAAACAATAATGATATCAATCCCAATTGTTAGCCTAACTTTGCCGTCCATGATTAGTCCAAATTATATTAAGATTCGGTCCTTGTTATCCACATTCCCTAGAAGTGGTTTTGCCCTATTCACAAACTTTACGGTGCATCAAAGAATATGTGTTCAGCAGGGGCATAAAGGATAGAAAATATAGTTTCTGTAGAACTTATTTCTACAGTTTTGTAGACTTTCTAATATATGCATAATACATAAACACACTCAAACTTAGCGTCTTAGCCTAACCTGACAAATAAACACTTAAACTTTGAGAGTGCACATCTAGACACCTCAACTTGGTCTCAACTAACAACTAAATACTCCAACTCTACTCCATGGACACTCAAATTTGACATGACGCACAAATATTAGAGGTGTCTAGATGGTAATTTTGTAAGTTGGAGTGTTCAACTGTCACACTGGAGATGAATTGAGTTGTCTAGATGTGCCTACTCAAAGTGGGAGTGCTTACTTGCCAACTAAGGTGAAGTGTGAGTATTAGTTAATGTATTATGCCTTTTATCTATGCTTTAACTTCAATTTTGTTAATTTATTGTGGAATGAACCTTTAGGAACTCGATCCCAACTGGATTCATTCCTTCATTTGAAAGAACCATACTAAATTAACCTTCATGGAACATATCACCAAATTCATTTTTCTGGTAATTTCATACTTATTTGCTAAAGGGAAAAGAAATGAACAAGTTGTCCCCTAAATAGGGGTAACAATCCTTAGGGATTCTTAACCTTAAACATCTAGCCCTTTCTGATTTTGCATGATCAGGTCCATCTACATGAAACTATGTGATGTAGTTTGGCATAACTTCTTCAGTAGGGGTCACATAAGTGATGGTACTAACAATTGGATTTGGTGTCTGTCTGGCTAGCATTTCTGCTGCCAAAAGATTGTGGATCAACTAGCACACAATCACACACAAAGCTAATAGAGAAGAAAAATAACACGAGAATTTAACGAAGTTTGACTAAGCCTAATCCTCCAAATAGAAGCAGAGAGTTTTCCACTATGAAAGAGAAGAAGTATACAACGCTAATTAATCCCCAACTACAACCCCTATATAGAGACCTCAAATAGTCCAAACCTATAAAAGAAAGGTTCTTCCAATCCTACAAGAACAATGTATTTTACTTTCCCAAATCTATTAGGACAATGAGTTTCCTAATCATACAAGGGAAAAATTCAAGGCATAATTAAGAAATATTACCCTTGGCTTGAATTCTCTTCATCAACATGAATGTCTCTTTGCCTTGCCCTGAACCCTAAAACGGGATCTACTGAGTACTGCACACACCAATCAAATCTAGGCAATGCGTAAACTTGTTGACCGAGACTGCCTTGGTCATCATATCCTCCAAAATATCATGTGTGTCTGCTTCTTCACATCAACAACCCCTTTGCAGCCTATTACCTTTTGTTCCTTTGGCAATGAACCAAGCTTCCATGCTTGATGAAGAGAATAACACCAACCCACTAATCAACTTCAGAACTTAAAATAACTTCTTTAATGCTATTAGGCTCAAGCACATCAATTGTCTCTGCAACTGACAAATCAAATTTTACAAGATTTGCATATCCAAGAAGATTCCCATCAAACTACATTTGCACACCTTTTTGGTTGGTTGATCACTCTCTTCTCTTCTCTTTGCTTCGCCTGTTGTAATGCTATATGATTGTTGTTGCATATGTGAATCAACATTATCTTGATTAAGGGTTTTCACCTCCTTCACTTCTGAACTACTGGGTGGTCACTGATCTGTTTTTGGTATTGCCTTCTCTCTGTGCAGTCCAGTGAGGCAGATTCATTGAATGTCATATCCCTACTAATAATTAACACTGTAGCCTTCTAATCTGCGCACTACAACTTGTAACCTTTCACTCCAGTTGCATACCCTAGAAATATGCACGTCTTTGCCCTTGGCTTAAGTTTGCCATCCTTCACATGAACATAAGTAGGACAATCAAATATCCTCAAATTTGAATAATCAGCAGGCAAATTGGATCATATATCAAAAAGGGTTTTGAATTCAATATCTATGGATGGAGATCTGTTGATTGAATGACAAGCTTTATTGACTGCTTCAGCCAAAAAAACCATGCTAACATATGAGTGTGAAATCATGCTTCGTGCCTTGTCACTTAGTGTTATGTTCATACGTTCTGCAACATCATTTTTTTATTGTGTTCCATCACAAAATTGGTGTCTCACTATGCCCTCTCTGCTGCATCAATCATTGATGAGTTGCAAATTTAAACCCATTGTCTGTCCGAAGACACTTGACTTTTCTTTCAGTCTTCATCCAGTGTTGTCAAAAGCAAAAAGAACAAAAAAAGCTTTATGTTTATTGTTGCTTTAAGTGCAAAATGCAAATAAAGTGTGGAATTTAAAGAAATAAGACATAAAGGGAGAAAAAAAAAAATACAAATTTGTATATAAGTAATCGTCAATCAAAGTCATAATATTTGGCAATACTCTTGGAGGGGACTCTGTTTGGAGCCCACAAGTCTCAATGTATATAATCTAAATTTGTTTTTGGTCTTGTGCTCTGCCTTCTTGTTCAACTTCACCATTGTTTGCTTACCAAAACACACAATGCTCACAAAAATTCAAAACTTGATTTTTGTATTCATCCAACAAATTCTGCTTGCTCAACAAAGACAATCCTTTGTCACTTATATGACCAAATCGCAAGTGTCACAATTGAGACTGATTCTGATCACTCTTTTCAGAAGGTACAATTGCTTTTGTATCAACTACTCTAGCTTGAAGATAATATAATATAGGATGCAACTTACCCTTCATAAGTACCATGGGCCCTTTACACACTTTAAGTGTCCCATTACTTGAGTGAAACTTATACCCTCGATCATCCGAAGTCGAAAGAGAAAACAATTTTTTCTTCATTCGAGGAACACACCAAACTCATTATTTTTAATAATTCCATTAATGCACAATGACCTACACCTTTATGAGAAGATTTAATATGAAAAATTCATTATCCTCGTTCTTGTTTTAGGTCCCAGAACCCTAGTTATGGAGTTTAGTTATTCATAACTTTATGCAAAGAATAGGAGAACTATCTAACTAAATAACACTAAGATAAAGAGAAACATTATGAACCTTGAATTAAAACTCAGTTCTTGCAATTTTAGAGTACATCATTAGTGATCTTACAATAATTCCATTCACAATTCTAGGAAGAATGATGAAAGAATTGCAAGATTCTACAAGATAATGCTAGTAATAACTCTCCAAAAATAGTTGATGTTAATTCCTAATGATATCATGATAATCAAAACCCTAGAAAAGATCTATTTATAGACCATGTGAGAAATATATGAGAAAAATATTATTGAATTGTGTATCTACATTATTACACAGAGACTCTATTTATAGAAACTACAATATAATCATTTACCAAGTAGGATACTATTTACTATTCCTATTCCTATTACTACTCCTGTTCTTATTCCTATTCCCATTCTAAGTAGGATTGTATATACCTATTCCTATTCTAACACTCCCCCTCAAGCTAGTGCATACAAGTCATATGTACCTAGCTTGTTACAAATGAAATTAATACGAGGACCCATGAGGGGCTTGATGACGGGCTTGGTGAGATATCTGCAAGTTGATCACTTGACTTCACAAAATTAATAGCCAATCTCAATGGCTTAGTCTTCTCATGAAATGTTGGATTTAATGCATAATGCTAGTTAATCTCAATGTGCCTGGTCTTCTCATGAAATATTGAATTTGATACATAATGTCGATAAAACACAGAGTGATAAAATTATAATGTTGCACTTCCCAAATCAAGCTTGAGAAGACAAGATTGTTTCAGACCATAGAGTGACTACACAATCGACATACAAGGCTACCAGATTCCTCCTAAACAACAAAATTAGGTGCTTGCTCCATATAGACTTCTTCCTCGACATCACCGTGGAAAAAAACATTCTTAATGTCCAACTGATTAAAAGATTACTGACGAATGATAACCATAGATAGAAAAAGAAGGACCTGCTATTTTAGCCACGGGAGAGAAAATATATCTATAATTCAACCCAAATATCTAAGTATACCACTTTTAGATTTGATTTGAAAGTGGTCCAAATATGAGAAATAAAATTATATGAGTAGGGTTGAAACAATGACACATTCCTACTGAGAAAGAAAATAATATAGGTAGGGTTGGATTGATGATACAAACCTACTAAAAAAGAATTATATTGGTAGGGTCAGAATGATGGCCCGACCTTAAGAGAATTATATGGGTAGGTTCAGATGGCACGACCTTACGCAAATCAGATTTGAAAAGTCATCAGAAAGACGTAGGGAACTATGCAAACAAATCTGAGGAGTCACCAAAGAGACAGACAGTGTTATGAAACTCAGATATAAGAAAGTAGTTTGAAAAAATCCATAGCACTACGCAAGTTAAATATGAAAAGTAGTCCATAGAGATGCATGTTGGTACACAAATTAGATATGAGAAAGTAGTCACCAGAAATATGGCATAATGCTACACAAATTTGTTATGAGAAAGTAGTCACCGGAAGAATGACATGGTGCTACACAAAATAAATATGATAAAGTAGTTGCTGGAAGGATGGAATGGTGCTACACAAATTAGATATGAGAAAGTAGACATCGGAAAGATGACACAATAACACTGACAGATATGGGTTGACACAACACAATCTTAGAAAGCCAAAAGTTGATGCATGGTGACTTGTCTGACTGAGTTTTCTTCCCCTAAATATGAGGTTCATGCATATATCCTTAGCCTTAAATTTGTTAACATAATCATTGGCCAGACGGGAGACATATATAGGTCATAGCCGCTCGCTGGTAGCGGAAGCTCTTTGATTCTCTACCAAGATCGGAGAAGCTTTGATACCATGTGAGAAATATAGGAGAAACATATTATTGAAATGTGTATCTACATTATTATTTATTACACAGAATCCCTATTTATAGACACTACAATACAATTCTTTACAAAGTAGGATACTATTTACTATTCTTATTCCTATTACTATTCCTAATTTGAAACTAATATATTTCAAAAATATCACTACGTCACCCTAATGCCTGGACCTGGCTCTGCGATGCGACCTCCAATGCACCCTCTGGGGTTCGCGACACACCGACTATCGTGCGGGATGCCTAGATTTTCATCCTTCATTGTTTGGTCACAGTCCTGGTGCAAGGCCTATCTCATAGTGCCTCCGCCACTCCACGGACCTCCCGTTTTCACTGCCAAATCATGCCTTTTTGTCCATAATGCTCGATTTTTGCTTCTTTTGCTATTTTTGGTCCATTCTTGCTGCACTTTGACCTAAAACATGTCTAATCACTCATAGCCTACCCACAACAATTATACTCAAATAACTTGAATATATTGTAATTGACTCTTAGAACATAACTAAAACATGGTTAAAATATGACACTTCGTTATATGAATACGCCCAAGATCAGTCACCCATTTCCCTACACTCATAACAGTTGACTTCGTTGCTCTAAGTTTCAATCAGGGATTAAACTTTATCCTACTGAATTCTTTTTGTCATGTTCTTCCCCTACTCTTAAAACCCTCGCCCTCAATTCTTCTCTCTAGAAAGCTCTTCATCAACTCTTTAGAATTTAGTGCATTATTGAAATTATCTAGTGAAATATTGTTTTTCCCATATAGCAAAGTATCAACAAAAGTATCATAATACAATGCTAAAGACCATAACACGATTAAGGCATGATACTCACTCCCAATTTTTATATCTACGTGTTTTTAGGTCCATTAAAATTGAATTAAACTCATCAAGGTGATTTATAATTGGTGTACCTCCGTTCATGTGGAGATCGTAGGACTTCTTTTTCAGGTATATTCGGTTTGTCAGTGATTCCTTCGAATATGAATCTCCCAACTACTTCTTGCATGTTGCTGTTGCAGATTTTTCTTCAGCAATTTCCCCCTAAACACTATTGGTAACGCTCACGAAGATCACACTCAAAGCCCTCTCCTTTATGTCTTTCTTCTCTAACTCTTTCATCTCTTTAGAATAAAAATCTCCTCAATTGCCTTCCATAATCCTTGTAACATCAGAGACAATCTTATCCTAATCTTCCACAGACTGAAACTAGATCCCCCATAGTATGTCTCTACTTCAAATTTTGTTGAAGAAGATGAAGACATCTTAACCATTGATTATGTATAGAAACCCTAGCCTTGTTTAGATTCCAATTGTTGCACTTGTGGCAGATTTGTTTAGAAAGCCTATCCTACCCTTGTTTGATAACAATTGTTGCGGAAGGATTGTGGGTTAACTAATCCTCCAAACAGAAACTGAGACAATTTTCCAAACAGAAGAAAAATAACACAAGCACACACAAAACAAATATAGAAGAAAAATAACACAATGATTTAATAACTAATCCTCCAAACAGAAACTGAGACAATTTTCCACTATGAAAGAAGCATACGATTCTCATGAATCCCCAACTACAACCCCTAGATAATGATCTCAAATAGTCCAAATCTATAAGAGAAAGGATCTTCCAATCCTACAAGGACAATGTATTTTCCCCCCAAAATCTATCAGGACAATGGGTTTCTTAAACCAATAGAGATTATAGTTTTTCTTAATATACAAGAGAAAAATTCAAGATATAATTAGCAACCTACTTAATTGGACTTCTTTGTCTTCAAATGGAAGGAAATGGGCCAACGTAATGATGATCCTATGCCATTGTAATCTCCATGTCGAAGAGCCAAAAAAGTTATATTTCAAGTGCTTTTAGTAATAGTAGTCTCATCACAAAACAAACAACAAACCTGTAGCAGGTTAAGTTGATCCAATATAGGTGATATAAGCTAAACATGAACTCGTTTTCTTCAGTTATAATATGTGGGAAGATTTATATGCGATGAACAACTCCACGAGTCTTGTCTTAAAAATAATTGTACAACAACTATGTTTAATAACAAGCTAGTTATCAATGAAAATTCTTTATTACCACTTAATTTATACCTTCATAATAACATTTTATTTGAGCTACCAAGATTTGCGATAAGGAGAATGTTCAAAGATTCTTTGTTTTTATCTCTGTGAGGTTAACTATAAGATAGACCATTCAAGAAAGTTCTTTAGCTACTAGAAAAGTGTAGTGTGCTTCGTTGCACCTGAAATATCTGCGAGTAGGTCTATATTGTCTTCTCCGTGTGTCCTGTAGGCAGGGGTGAATCTAGTAAAATGGGAGGGGGTGCCATGTTACGCGCACACCTCGGTTGGAATTGTGTGTGTGTGTATAATATATATATATATATATTCTGTCAACAGGGAATGAGAACGAGCCCAGCCTGCTACACTTCTATAGAACTATTTTGTCTTTTACATTGAATAAGCTTACAGCTTTACGAGAGATTAGTCCTCTTTTTTTCTTTTTCTATTTTGCTTTTTATTTTCTTTCTTTTTCTTTATTTGTTGTTGAATCTTTATTCCATATGAGTTTTTTTTTTTTCTGTTTGTATATTACTAATTCTTTCTTCTGTTTTTTAAGTTCATAGAGTTTATTATGTTTTTGCTTTGAGCATCTAAATATGCATTTATAGTAACTTTTAGTTCTAGATGTCCATCCTTGTAATGCTATAAATACATAATATAATTTTGTTGATATTTGTAATATTATTGAATTTCTATGCTTTGTCCAAAATTATCACAACTATCAATTTTTTTTGTTCGATTGACTTGTCTATATAAATAAAAAAGACAGATAATCCGAACCAAAGCTCTAAATAAGATCAAATCAAAAAACAGTGTGGCACCCAAAATTTCAAAATCCTGGATCCGCCTCTGCATATAGGTTCATGAGTTCAAGCTGTGGAAGCAACCACTAATGCTTGCATTTTGTTAGGCTGTCCACCTCACTCCCCTTGTGGTGTAGACCTTCCCCGGACCCTGCTAACGTGTGCTATTTATGTTGATATTTCTTGTTCACCATTTAAAGAAATGTATGCATATGTGCCGTTCCCTGAATACTTAGGTGTGGAGAGTTTTAATTCTATGATTTGAGTTAAATGACATGGAGTATCCGCATGGTAAAAAGAAATGTTACTTTGGAAGATTGACAATATTAGTAATCCACATCGTACTGTCATCTTAGACCTTTTAAGCCTAACTTACATGGTGGGAGATTGAAAGGTTAATCTTACGTCGTATCCTCAGGAGGCTCTCTTATAAATATAGTATCTGATTGCGTACTCAAGGAAGATACACCAAAGGCTATGAACGAGGGCAACTGTCCAACGGCTACAATTGGATGTTGGAAACCAATCACTGGAAAGTAAGTTTTTTATTATTTCCTTTTGTTTCCCTTTCAAGTTTTCCTTTTCGACAGTATTACATGACTTGCAAGATGTACTAGGATAAGTCAGTTTAAGGCAAGTCTGTCGGTAGGAATTTTTCATGCATATTATGTTTTTTTTCATTAGTGTACTACGATCTTTGCATTAATATTTTATCTTCTTCTGTTTACTGCTGAATTTATGGATGACTTTTGGTAGTTTTTACATTAAGTTTCTTGTGTAACTGGTTTCCCCTTGCACTATGAATATGCAGATCTTCAGACACAAGTCCCAAATCAGTAAGTGAAAGGTGTCATTTGCAGGAGAGAAAGAAAAAAAAGAAAAGGAAGATTGAAAACCAAGAAAAGCATCGTGACTCAAGTATACAATCTCAGTTGGAGATGGAAAATCGGAGCGCAGTTGCTAATGCTAAGGATATCAATGAGAGTGCCACATCATCACAGATGCATACGTTACCGGATGGACTAACTGTTGAGGTGATGGTGAAGGGAAAAGCGGACAGGAAAGTAGCTTCTCCAGGAAAACAGGTGATTCTATTTGAAAATTCAAATAGAGATGGTGCAAACGTCATGCTGCTGAATGATCCTTTCTCTTGTCCAGATCAAAATTCATTTCATCGCCAAATTAAGAGATACAGGATGCACTGTTGGCTCAACCATTGGTGCAGCTCCTCATCAATTTTGTCTAGGTCTCTCTCTCTCTACTCTCGCACACAATCACTGCTCTGCTCCACCATTAACTTAACTGATTATCCCTTTATATTCTTATTTTGATGTC